>VCRD01002771.1:0-77870 GCA_006783055.1 Trinorchestia longiramus
AAACGACCACAAAACATTCCATTCCAATGAAGTTATTGGGTTTCGAAAGTTATATAATAATTAAATAATTTTATAACTCATCAATAAAGACTTCCACTGGATTGAATGTTTTAGGAATTATATTGTGGAAACTTTGAAATAAATGAGAAATACACGGGACGTAAAATGTGAACTTGAGCTTGTGAAGAAATGCCTCTTCGTGGAACTAAGATTAAATTACATTAAATAACATTAAAAACATCATATAACTATAACTAACATTAACTTATATGCCTAACATTAACACAAACGCCTCACGATTATACAAATCATATAATTAGAGCGTAAAAGATTTTTCTGAAATTTTCAGGAAGGCAATCAGCCAGTTTGAATACAATCTTGATCCATTTCGTCTGCTGGTGTTGAATTTCAGGTTGAAGTTCAATGTTATTTACTGTCATTTTTATTTGACGTGCAAGATGATTAATTCCTGACACAACATGCCGCAGGGTAACGGAATAGTTGATATCCCAAGTACCGGTGCAGGTGCATAGGGTCTTATCGTAAGACTTAATGAAAGGAGAATGGGATAAGCAGTACTGTGTCTGCTTTAGTCGTGAGTGCATCGATTCGAAGAAGTTTGTTACTTCTCAGTGGATGCATGACTGCACTGCAGCGGAAGTGCGTAATACAGCATTTAAACAGCAATCTTACTCATTTTAATTGAAAATTGGATTTTTTATGGAATGTGCTTGAGTGACACCATATGATTTCTGAACATATGTAGGCTGTCAATGTCCAAAATTGTTTTGAATTATTTCAGTTACCTTTAATACGTGTTTATTGAAAAAAATTGAACTTTCCCGCGTGAATTGAGTAACTGATACTAGTTGTCCTACAAATTATTATTTAAGTTTGCCATGTGTATTCGTACTGCTTCTATTTTCTTGTCCAGTGCAGTATACCGTTTTTGGAAACAAATAATCTCTTATTGGACAAAAATTCCGTCTAGTGCTTCGACCTCATTTAAGAATCCCACTGTTGGGGCTACAGAATGCTACCAGTAACGTGCTAAGCTTCAAACTCAGTACTTCACGGTAGCAAGAACTGAGAAATCCATTCTCCTACCCAGAGGGTGGCTGAAAAATTCACAATCGCCGCCATCAACATGGCAGACAGCGCACGAGCTCTGATAAATGCTTAGCAAATACTGCAAAAGTAACCTTTATTTACACCGGAGAGAGAAACTTTGCCACGAATTTTAAGGTTACACGTTTAAGAGACAAATAATGACATCTATGCACGAGCATGTATCTTCGGTGAGGAATGATCACAGCTCGGTGTCATAAAATGACTGAAAGTAGCAGAAAATATCAATGGGTTCAGCAGCGATGGATTGGGTTGCTGGCTGTTAAATAATGCGAGTAGAGGGCAAGTGCTTGCAGCTGTATTGATCCTTTGTATTGTGTTTATCATTGATCAAACCATATCGTTTTGACCTACTTGTCTCACACTTACGGTATCGCACAACTTTTGTGGGATACATAATTCATTACAGCTCATGCTTTTATAGTTCTTGCTCTATAGTTTAGAAAAAAGGTGTCAATAAAAAGTCTTTGGATATCGTTTTTATTTCAGGATATAAAATAATTATTTTTAATAACACGTTTTGATTCGCAGAACCTAATGTATAATACTTCATTATTACACGGCCTGCTGAGCCCTACAAATTCAGAAAAAAATACTATGCCGCGAAGAAAAAAATTTCGAATAATACCTATTTTTAAAAGGGGTATGATATTTTCATCATAAAAATGTTGCTAATGTTTATTGGGAATTGGTTTTCTTGTAATTCTTGGTGTCCAGTTGCTGAGGTTAAGTGCTTCATTTCTGTGCACTAGAAGGTGAATAATATTGAACATTAATGTCTTCAGAGCAGAGTGGAACTAAGCCATCATCAAAAATATCGATTAACAAAAATATAGAATTACAGCTCTCATGATTGTTCTTTGTTGGAGGAAATTTCTATGAAGTTTTTAGCCGATTATTCACGCGTAGTTGATGACACATGGAGAATTCTCTATTGAATAGCATGTATGTTCATGGCTGTGCTGAGAATGGTGGTGTCATCGCAGCCGTACCAAAATTTAACTGTGGTTAATTTTTTTTAAATTTTAATTAGATAAATCTAGCGAATTCAATCTTTTAAAGGAGTTAAATTAATTATCTGATAGTGTAGTATTTTCGTGGCACCTGAATTCACCCAGTAGTATCTCATCATCTTTCAAAGATGACAATTAAATCATGATTTAGGTGAGTTATGTTACCGAGCTTGCTTCTTTGTTCCTTGAGAGAGAAATATATGTATCATTCATAATAGTCTTACAGTTACGTATCTGCTCGTCAGTCACGCTTATACGGGCAGTAAACATCCTTCTGACTGACCGTAATGTATTTCATTAGCGGATCAGCCGTTCATTTTACAAATGACACCCCACAGCTCCTTCCTAAAGGACGTCCGACTAGCCTCAATTTGGACAATGGCGTCATCAGTCTAATGAAGGGAAGCCCCATAAGTCATGCGCTTGGAGACTATTGTTCAGACTCCCGTTCCCGCCCATCCTGTCGTTGATGTTCGTTAACGAGCACGTTGATCTACGTCGTTGCTGCTGTCATAAGTAACGGCTCTTAGGTACCATCTGACACTAATCGTCTGACGCCAAGGTCGGTGTGGACCCCGTCGGCCACTGTAATTGTCTTCACCAACTTGACCGACCCGCAGAGGCCGTTTGGGCTGTGGCAGGGTAGACGATTTTCAAGCGACACGAAAGCAGAATTATTGTATGTCAAATCATTTTGGGAGTGTCACAATGAGTGAGTGTCACTCTTTTACCTTTATCTATTTTGTAAAAGATAAATGTTCATGATGGCTTTCGGGTAACATAATTGGTAAAACTTTTTACCTATATTATAATTTCACCTTAATATCATACAGTTGTAAGTAACGTTATATAACCATGTTCTTTAAAGGAAAAATGACCCATAGGAGTTTTTATGAAGACATTTAAGCTTGGCTCCTTATTGTGAAAAATTGGAATTTTTTGCATTATATATGTCTATTTCAGAATTATAAAAGAACTTCGAATGTTTTATTTCAGATTACATGAAATAACATGACAGGAAGAAGTGCAAAAGACGAGAGTATTCAGGAAGTAACTCATAGATGTCGTGCTGTTCTTAGGGCTGTCAACAGGTCGTCTGGCAATGAGGCATCAAGTCCAGACGACTTCCAGGAACGAGGTTCCTTGATGGAGAGCTGGGAGTGGCGTCATCCTCCTAAGCGCCCTCGCTCTGGAGGCTGCAACCGCAACAGCGCCTCGACATGGACTTCCACTCTGAGTTCTGGCTCCTTTGAAAGCCAGCAGCATTCTCGTCCAGTAACGCTAAAAAATCTAAACAAACATGGATCGATCTTAAAATCTTCAAAAATTTACAATCCCCAATTCGAAGCTTCAAACCCAAATCATTGTTCAATTCGCTTAGTTTCTCAACCATGGTTTACGGTGGCTGCAGCAATGGTGGTGGTGATGGCCACCTTAATGGCGTTGCCGATCCCAACGGAAGCCGTCGTTCCTCTCTTCCACGAGGCAACGAAGATGTCAGGGTTGCGCCTCCCTGCCGACACGGCGCTGGACACCATCGTGTACCGCCTACGGGCCTCTGACGCAGAGAAGGACTACCCGCTCCTCTTCACCATCCGTGGTGAGTACGGGGCTTGTGTCATGACCTCAGAGTCTTGTCAGAGTGGTTTGAGGCTTGACGAGAAGAAGGGACATATGGGATTCTATCTAACAAGCATGAGTATATCCACAAGCTCACACTTACGTTTTTAAAAATCGAGCCTTGTGATTAATTAATAGATTAATATAAACTATGCCATTTTCCCCCGTTATTAGCCGTCTTCTGCACGGCTATGTTATCGGTAGATAAGATATAGAATGAAAGTTATGTATGTATTCATGAAAAATATTCAAGTTCTGGTAGTACGACGGATAAAACTGAAAAATGTATTTTACTTCATAGAACTTTTATTTAATACTTTTAAACCGTGGAATACACACCGGTACTATCTGGGCCATGGTATCGGTAGGTAAGAGACAGGAAGGAAGTTTTGTATGTATCATGAAAAATATTAATTTAAAACAAAATAATTCGCTCTAAGTCTTTAATGCATTCGTCTTTATGATGATACTAGGCAGTTCCCGTGGAAGTTCCACGGCTTAGATTTTATTAATTTGAAATTATTACGAAGACGAATGCATTAAAGATTTACGACGAATTATTGGGTTTAAATGAATACTTTTTATTAATGTATACAGAACTTCCATTCTGTATCTTATCTAACTGTAACATGGCCCAGATAGTACTCGTCGAAATTTCTTGAGTTAAAAGTGAGAAATTTAAGGATTTATGAAATAAATACATTTTTCAGTTTCACCCGTGGTACTATCAGAATCTGAATATTTTTCATGAATATATACAGAACTTCTATTCTGTATCTTTTCTACTGATAACATGGCCGTGTCAAAGAAGGAAGCTAAAAACGGAAAAATGAAGTATTTTATTGTGATCCGGTACCTTTGGTATCCACAATACAATACTTATAACACATGCATACCCGTTCTGATCTCAGTTCAGTAATTTGTCTTCAGTAATAGATAGGAAGTAATGGGACGGACCCACACAGATACAGAAAGAGAGAGATGGAGATACACTATCTGTTATGTATGTAGATCATATTAGTCAAATTTATAACTCAAATATAGACCATTAAATTTTTAATTTTATAATTTTTAAACCCTGGAATTTCCACTAAAACTATCTAGTTTCATATAATAAACAACTGTTATCAGTTAGCGTTATCTTCTTCTATTTTTCTTACCTGTTTAGTGGCTTGGCGCTTGTGAAGCTAAATTTTTAATTAGCGGATTAACAGTAAGCGATGCTAACTTTTTGGTTACCTGTTCCAACTGTTTTCATCTACATAGTTTTCCACGAGTTATTAGTTACTTATTTTATATTCTTCTAATTAAGACTGTTGACTTAGAGTCGTCGTTCTTTTTAAATTTATCGATGGAGCTTCCGATATAGATAAATCAACAATAGAGCCAAGTAAACTTGATAAATTACTAATTGTTTTTAGTATTTGAAATTAGTATATATAGTTTTCAGTCCTATTCCCTACTAATTCTCTCAACGTCAAGTTCCATCCAATCAGGTCTGAATGTTGTATTGATTGTAAAATAGACTTTTGGACCACTACATTGGTAGCGTGACTTGCTATCAGCTCTCTCTGTATGTGCTCGCACGATAACCAACAGTCTTTCATTCATTGCCAAATTATTTATGCGTTAGACAAGGACTTTATGCGCAACTTTTTGCTTCAGCTTCAGTAACACGGGTTGGTAATACATAATACGTATTTTAAAGTCATATTTCTTATGACACATTAAAAGGACTCAACTTATACTTTTTGACATGCACTGCTAATAATAACTTTTGGCGCGTATCATAGCTACAACGTAAGGACGACCTATATATGTCCGCAGTGTTTTAGAAGCTATTTCAATTTCTTATTTTGACGATCTTCTTCATGTTGATGGTTTTAAGATTTAACTCTGAAAACTACAACAAACTCATCGAAATTGAAATTAAAAAGAAAACAGTGACCTTGTGAAACAGAAGCAAGTGAAGTTAGTGTCAACTGAAAGAAAGTATCGGCCAAGAAACTCTTTGAGCCAGCGAAGAGCATGACACAGAAGATGGAGAAGCAGTGAGAAGGTGTAGGAAGGAAAATTACCGCCATGAAGTCCACGCAAGCATAAATAACACAATGGAAAAGAATGAATGGGTAGGAATTGAGAGAATATCAATGACCTAGCCATTGAAGTAATATTCATAATCGACAAAATGATCGAAGGCAACTAAAAGTCAAGGGAGTTTTCAACTAATAACGGGCGCTTGTCCATCAGTGCTGTTTGTCTTTATATTGAGAAATATGAAGGGAGCACAAGAATAGAAAATATTGGGTCATAGAAACCGTGGCACTAGCAAGCCTCTGAAAGAATTACGAGCCACCAAGGAAGATATCGACTTCTTCGTTGATGATGATACGATTTTCATTCAAATGCTACCTATTCAACTGATGTTCAAAGAGCAGTACTGCAGATAATGAAGATGGGTTTCACTTTAAAGCCACTGAGTACAACGTTGAGATGTACGTAAGCATCAAAGTTACAACACTGAGTTGAAAACAAAACAGCAGCGTTGAGTGTTGAGAGAACGAAAAGTATTCACGATTCAATGTCATGAAAACGAAACAGTACGAGGCCAAACTTATTTTGAAACGTACGTATGTATTTATACAAGTATTAATCAAGAAATGGCATGTCAGAAGATGGAGTTTGGAGAGACATTTTCAATAACAATAAGGAATTACTTCTTTTAAATTGCATTTATTGACCATTTTCATAAAAAAATTACTTATTCATGTACGTAAAGGCTACGGCATAATAGCGATCCCTAGACATAATTCCAGTTTTAAAACGAAGAGCTCAAATCTCAAGCTTTCTTGACAATGATCCTAAGAATTGTTTCTAGCAATCTGCTTTCCAGCCTGGACATTCACCGTATACAATAATGGAAAGTGAACATCGCATTTTCAGGTACGATCGGCAACAATCTCGTCCGCATCGAGACGCACGAATGCTCGCACTCGAGTAACGTTTTCTGCGAGGCAGACGTGTTGTTGAGGAACAAGTTGGAGGCAGGCCGAGTGTACATCTTCAACCTGACGGTGTCTGACACTCGTGGTGACCAGACAGAGGTGGTGGCACGCATTGATGCAACCTTTGGCCGTACCCCCATCAACACTATCTTCCTGACCTACGAACCTAGCATTCTCGTGCCTGAGGTGAGCATTATGAGTATGTAATTAAAATTTAGGTATGGCTGCGTGTTTTATACTTATGTTTGGAGCATTTGATATCAATAAAAATGGTAAATCCTCAATCTCACGACCAAAATTTCGAATCAACACTGAATTGAATATTGAATCATCGGTGAAAACGGTATATAGTATATACAGGGTGCTCCCACATAAAATGGGAGAATTATTGTAAACCGTGTCAAATTGTTATCTCAAAATGGAGACTCTTTTACACTGATGACTTTTCATTCGTTGGCAAAAGCCGTATACTAATATGATATTTTCTTCTTTGACAGGACCAAGCTCTGCAGACGGAGATTACGTCGCTGGTGGTGCGCAAGCGTCGCTCGTCTTCCTTCATAGAGTTCGACATTCTGGTGAGCAGACGTTTAATGTTGTGTTTAAAAGTACAAACCATTAAAGTGTTGTCACTCTTTATTTTTAGTAGTACTTAAAGAATTAGGCATTACTAAACCCATTGAAATAATAATTCAGTAACAGAATCTAAGTTGAATCCTTTTTAAGCGTCGTAAATAAAATATAACTCTCAACAATAAGTGTTCATGTATTGCCAACCAGTGGTTCTGTAGATGACGTAAAAATATGAGTATGAAGTCATTGTCTAACGCATCATGAATTTACAATGAATCAATACAATGTTATTATTTCGAAGCACAATCTGATGTTGTGTGTATAGTTCGACTATGAAGTCTGCGAGCTTAGTTTAAACATAAATTTTATTTAATGAAGTATTTAGGTTCCTGCAGGGATAGTTTTAAAAAATATTTCAGCTCTAGTACCATGAATTATTATCATATGTGTTTCAGTATCACTAATATGCATTATTCCTGTGTTCATTAAATAGGTAAACGATGGTCTGCTCTGTATAGTTTTCAATATACTGAAATACTGGCTTATTTACCTTGCTAGTTCATTGAATTACCTGATTCATAATATCCCAAAGATGGGCGTCTGTCAATCACTTTAATGAGTACAGCTCATTTAGTTCCATTAATCTTATATTAGGAGAAAAAGTGTTTTTTTTTTCTCGTATCACTATCATACCGAATTAAAAATTATATTTACTTATTGTTTAAGAAACATCAAATCTGGGTTCATTCAGGTACTTTTATTCCATTTCGGCCCGTTTTAAGATCTTACGTTTGAAGTAGCGATTAAAAGTTCATGGAAATATTCGTTGTACAGCATAAAGGTACTTATTAAGTGACAATTACATTCATGCGTGTACAGCCAAGGACAATGTCAGACACTTCTTTTACCTCACGTTGCTAATTTCGCGAAGGTCAGATGGAGCAGCTTTGAGCTGCTCAGGGGAGTGTGTCTTGATGAGCTGTGTAGCCTTGACGGCTCGTTATCAGCTCGGTGTTATGCTACCACACCTCAGCCTTGTAGTTCCGTGCGATATTAAATGTGGCCGTGGTCTTTCCTACTAGTTTCTCGAGGGAAAAGACTTTTGATCTTTTTGAAGAAAAGATTGATCAAATATTTCTCATGTTCTTCCATTTTGATTATTTTCTTAACGCTCAGATGATGTGTAGTTCTCTACTTCCTACATGGTCAAGAATGTTAATGGAACTGAATTCTATCCTTTGTTGTGTAGGTATCATATTTAAGTGCAACTCTACATTTTCTTTGGGTCCCTTTTTAATTCCTTAATGAATAAGTAAAATTTATGTAGAAATAGCGGGATAACATAGATTAGAATGTTGACAGAGATTGACTGGTTTTGGAACTTCTTAATTTGAGTCGGAACTGAACTTGTATAATCTTACAGCAAAGCTGAGCTCCTAATTCTAGCGCTCGATGCAATAATGAGTTGTGCAGCCATGATGCCATGACATTAGTGCTATCCAGCGCACCGATTCTTCAATTTCAGCTCGAACCGTACGACAAGGGGGGCATAGGAGCAAAGTTAATTATAACAAATAAGAAGTTGAGATGAGTTTAAATAATAGAAAATATTAGATATTCATAGGTAGTGTTCAATGTTCTATCTATTTGACCGATAATTATGTTCTGATCTTAGCATGTTATTCCTGTTTTAAAGCTCTATGTCTGATTTACAGCATGAAAATGTCAGCTCTCTAGGTGTGTTTTTCTTGTATGTAATGCAGGTGTGTAATGGTGCCGTGATTTTGAACCTGACGTATCATGTCTTTATTATTTCATAATTTATCACCTGTTGTAGCTCTATTATAAGTCAGGTGTCCTATTGTACCAGAGAGACATTGTTTCCTAAATTACATCAAACAATTAATTAAAGAAACAGCGTCAAAATCAGATTTTTAAATTTTCTCATTTTTGATTTGCTGTATATCCAGCAGCTTCTATAAAGGAAGGAATATCATCATCTACAAATTGTTTTTGCTCTTACTCTCTATAATGGATACTTTTCCATAAGCTGATTCTTTGTCACTACTAACCCAATTGTTATTAACGTATTTTTTTAAATTATGCGCTAATTTTAAGCAGGTCTTTCCACACGTTAGAGGCCTGTATACAGTATACGATGGGGCCAATTTTGCATTGTGATTGCCAGAATACACAGAAGAACCAAAAATTTATAACCTCACAAATAGAAAGTAATTGTCGTGTTGATGAGTAAAGATGGGATATTTCTTTTATACTGATTGCTGAAAATCGTTCTTGGATAATTTCGCCTATGTAAACCATTTCCACATTGGTAAGCTCTTCGAACTTGGTAGGGATGTAACGGAGGGCTCGGCGTAGTGCCTGGTTTGATGACGCCGCATCACAGAAGTGCAGTCCTTGACATCTGCTGCATTGATCGCGATACTCGTGCGTTTAATTTCCAAGTGAATGATTACAATTCATTTTTCACGTAAATTTAAAGTTAACTGAGGCGTAAAGTGCATGTTGAACGATTTATTTGCACGAAAAAATTGACTAATTTGTTATACCAATATAGCAAATTATTTTAGGGCGTATTGAAAAAGCAGTCGATGTTGTTACTTCTCTTCAAATTGACTGTGGGTATTGACTGATGAGGTGTACACGTTATTTAGACATTTTATGGAGCACCAGGGTATTTATATGTGAAAAATGCACGAGCAATGAAAAATTATACTCGATAAGCAGCGTGACATATATTAATTAGTTCTTTTGCAAAACGAAAGAGAGTTATAAATGGGAATTCTTAATCTATTGTTGAATTTTTGTACGCAATTTTTACTTTCAATTTGAATTTTCTCTTTAAGTATAAAGCTTACCTGACGCTGCGAGAGAAAATTCCCACATCGAGCAACGGGCTTCGCTGCGGTGTCTCTGTACGCTCCTGTAGTTGCCCGACAAACATGCACGTTAGGTTGCTCTGCTTGACTTTATCAGCTTCATTATTAAATTTGCTTCACATTTGAGCTAAGTGAGGATTTGAGCTAGTAATAAATCTCAATTTTCAACAATCACATAAACGCCAGACCGGACGTCTTTGATTAGTGACACATAGCGATGAAAACTGCTATAATAGTAAAAATAAATAAGCTAGAGAAGCAACTGAAATTTGCAGTATTAAAATTACTGGTTAGCAAATCAACTTAAAATTGTATTAAGCGAATTTTAAATACTCGCATCGCACAAAAAGTTAATGGTTCTTTCCTACGTACATTCTCTCGTATTGTGTTCTAAAACTTAAATTTAAAGTGAAGTATCAAATATTTATTTGCAGCTAGTATGGTTTGTACAAGATTTACAAGCGTTCAGATGTTTCGCTATTTCAAAATTATATTTTGTGGCAACTGAGGCTGAACAAGTTATTCAGTGGCAGCTCTTTTTCAAATGCCTGCAACTGATGTGTCGAATTGAGGTACACTGTACTCATTTGGCGCCACAATTCTTCAATTCACTTGGTAGGGCTTACTTGAAAAGATTGAGAGTTTAGAATTTGGTTGAAGATTTTACATCTATTTACTATTAAAGTAGTTTAGTATGACTATCATTCATCTTGGGGCTGAGCTGTATTTACTGATATATTATAATGTTTTAATTTGAGCACATTGTTATTAAATAAAAAGTTAAAAAAGGCACTTCCAATCTCAACATTTGATTTACTAGAATTTACAAATTGCTGTAAAAATATCAATAAAAAAGTTGTCTAAGAAAAAATCTATAATATATTTTGCATGAGCTTTTATCGTGTTTTGTAAATTCTTTCCAACAAAATGTTGAGGTTACAAGTGACTTCTTTTGCTCTTCTTTTTTCCAATCATAATTATTTTAACGTTCCACTGAATGAAATATGGACAATGCTACCTCAGAAGATTTTCATGATCAGTTCTTAGTTATGTATATTTTGGAGGTAGACTTTTTAAATAATTTTCCCTCCTCAACCGGTTATGAATAAAATCTATCATAAACGTCCGCTATTCAATTTATATGTAGTTGTTTTATACTGAACTTCCTTATACTGTTCAAACCTAGCTTCTAATGAGGTGCACATTCAGCCTTGACAACTCGTTTACGTATCGCCAGCCAGGGTCCTTCTCGGGTCAAAGCTATGTAATGGACCTTAAATGGACATCAGGATGGAGCCCGAGTGTGAATGCTTCTGCAATTGTGTTTCACTCAGGGTAAATTGGCCTTGGTACTCTACATCATTTTAATATGTCACGAGAGGGTTAATTGTCACAAAAAGGTTAATTATCATATGTCTTTGATATCATATGTCCAGTCCTAGCCTCAAAAGAACATCATTTACCTTCATTTTGGTAAAAATGGACTAATTTTATTTCAATATTTGGATGACTATTTTCATTACGTTTGATAACCCAGTAGAACCATTGAAAATATCCCATACTTACGATAGTAAGTATGAAATGGATCGTTTTTATCTGTTATTAAACTTCGATTAACGTCAATATCTGTTATTATACTTCGATTGTTCAATCAACAAATGAAATAATTAGGTTCTGGATTGTAACTTTGTTTATCGAAACTACGAGTCATTTCATGTGATTCGATTTTTCAACATACAGTATTATCAGGTCTGTGAGGTAGGGCTACATACATATGTGGCAAGCAATTCAACTTTACCTTTCATTGTATCACAGGGAGACAGTGCTCATCATTTCCGCATCACTGGAAAACTTGTGTCATCTGATGAAATCCGAGGCTCAATGACGCTCTCAACGCAGCTCGACTACGAAACGCGCAATCTCCACAACATCAAAGTCTGCGCCATGGTGAGCAGATACTTTTTTATCTGATTTGAATTGTCCACGTATGACTGATGCAAAAATTGAAGGGATGGGCAGCCTCGTCGAATGGTTCCTTAAAAATAATCTTTAATAGGGTATTTCGCTCAAATATTATTTATATCCTCCAGGTCTAGAGATCTGTAAAGGTGGTGAAGGTTGATGCATTAAGTCTTAATCTAATGATGTGAGTATTACTAATACTTCAGTAGGCACTTGAAGAATCCTAAATACTATCATCTACAATTATATGCAAAATTTCCTCAAAATAAATCAGCAATACATGTGTGATTTATATTTCAAAGAACCAAGAAGCAATTTCACAAGGTGCCATTGTGAGTGAAATGTTCTTTCCGAAAAAGTTTCCTTGTTTTTATTTATTTATAACAACTAATTAGCTTCACATGCGATTTAAGAGAAAAAGGCAACTACCACAAATACATGTGACGAAAAGATTTGTGAAACAAACAATCGTAAATTCAATTTCTACTACGCTAACTTCAAGTCTTAACATCACTGTTTTCTCACGACTCAATTGTTAGCTGTCTGAGTTGCTAGACAAAGCCATTTGTAAACCTAGGGAACTTAACTCTTCCCCAGCATTAGATGTCAGATTTCCTCACAAAGTGTTCACGGGGAAGAGGCTTGGGCTGAATCTCTTGATGGGAATGATGTTTTTATTAGGAGTTAAATGTTGAGTTGTTCTTAAAATTGAGTTGCTCAAAAACACATACGTTAAAGTGGATACATGAAATACTCGTGTGTGATTCGCAATTGGTTTGACTGGAAAATTAGTATATTCCTGACTTCATTACGAAAACTACACGAAAGGAAGAGTTATCAGCACTCTTAGGCCGTAAAAAATTAGCGAACATAAGAATTCTGCTACATTAATAAGTTGTTTTTCAGTAACAATAGCTCTAATATATGAGAGTTTTAATATAACTTTGCTCATACTACATGGAACATAAATACTGTTACTCTATGAAAAGTTCATAATTTTTTCGAAAATTTGCCATGCGAGGCACTAAATTTGATCAAGGGCTGCTTACAACTTGAGCCCTTTTGTATTTTATTATGTTTATTGCTGTTCGGAGTCGTTTAGAGAAGTTTTTGCTAGCTGCAGGCATGTTTTTCGTCATTATTTTGCATCGTTTTTAAAGCAAAGTTTACTGTCAACATTAGCCGTATAGAAGTTTCAAAATTGTTGAGATTTGATAATAACGATAGAGGTCATTGGTCATTTATTTTATCGTATGCTATTTTTTTTTGATCCTGTGGAAAAGGTCATTTGGCATCAACAGAAGCTGCATAACACCAAGGCATCAGTATCTCCGGTGAAATGTCCTGTATTACTCGTTTCTCTTGATTTCCATTCCTTGACACAGAATAACAAGAGGCGAAGTCTCCTAATATGTATTAAATAGCCGAACGAATCATTCCGCTAACAATTTTGCATCAATGATCATTTGTCTCACTGACTTTTTGTGACGTTGCATAATTTTTTCCTTCACGCTTTTACGAGCTCTGGCTATCTGGACGTACGAAGGTGACCAGGTCATGGTCGGTTGTTGATCGATGACATTTACTTGTGTGCATGCTCTGCAGGCCTACGAATCTCTAGTGAGTGATTCATTTTCATAATGCTTAATGGAATTTTTTTAGTTCTACAGATGTATTTTAAAAAAAGTTCATGGCAAAGCCCGATGAGGAGTAATTAGTGTCGCTCATCGGTCTAATTTTGCACCAAAGGTTTTAGTTTGCATCAATTGTATTAGCATTGGATTGAAAATTTGATAAGAACATTTATTCCTCACCCTGTGCAAGTAAAAAAATTGCCTTTCAATTGTCACCACACTAAAAATTTTAAGTAGTACAAACTGTGCTAAATTATCAAACATTTTTCGACTAATGTTCAGAGAATTATTAATTACAAAAAACTAATGAAAACAAATGCATTTTTGCACATGATGTAACTTATCCCGTACGATAGAAAGCGATCGAATTTGTTGGGTTCATTTTCTGCAGATATTTTTCTATAGTTTGGAAGAGATTGAAACAATGACAACTACAATTTTTACAGCTTGTAGTTGCTTTACCTACTCTGAGTTATCTCAAAGTTATGAAATGAAATGCAGTCTTCATATTTTGAGGACAAAATGTTGTTAAGAATATCAGAGGGTCTCTACGAGACACAAGTCGTGATTCCTAGTTCCAGTGCATTAAAAAGTTCAACAGTCTGATAAAATGTCGCAGATTTTGACACCGACGTTCTATTATCACTTTATTGATTATTTTCAGGGTTTCATTATTTGATGCTTGACCAAAAGCAATTTTTTGACTAATATTTTGAAAAATTGACTCTTTTGACGAATGCTAACTGTTAGTGAATCTTACAAAATTGTTTTTAAAACATAGCAATTTTGATGTAATCTATTTGGGCTTATCATATCCATGGGATTATAATACAAAGTGTGTCAGAAAAATTAGAACACCTTGTTTGAATGTTAATAACTTCCTAAATAATTGATTAATTCAGGCATTCTCTTTTTTGAATGCAGGGAATTGTTTCCTATTAAGGCACTAAAATATATTTTCTCGCCAGCTTAGTAGCTACAGGCAGCGTCTGAGTATATCCATAGCCCTTTTTATGAAGGCTTAAGTGTCAAAAGAGTTCTGCGAAGCTTCACTTATTGTCGGTCGGGTTCATGACAAACCAATTTTTTGAACTGTATACCACACTCAAGTAAGTTTTACTTTCCATACAGAAATGTGATTTTGTTTGCCTCATAACCGACGAATTTAATGTACCTCATCAAGTACTATTGGTAAATAGTTTAATGTTTTTTAAAATTAGAAACCTATGAAAATAACAGATGTTCATTTATAAATTGTAATGGAACGTTTCCAGACACTTTATAAGAGAAAGACAAAGTTTCATTCATGATACAAAAATCCAAGCTTTGCTGAAAGCAAAATATCGAGTACTGATATGCTTGGAATAAGACGTGATCAAAGGTTGCTTTTAAGGTTTTGTTTACATTTAACCATGGTTACTGGGAGCCTTCAGACACGGCAGTGTGAGCTCTCCACTCACCCCCTCTCTTCAATTTTTGGTTGTACATTATTGAGTAGTCAAGCACCGTGTGAATATCAAGGGTAATTCACTGTAATAAACGGCCTTGACTCAGTGTAGACCTTCCATTCAATGATGGTCTTGGGCTCTGTTAAATATGAAATAATTGAGCCGGTTTAAAAAGGAGAATGCGTTGGAAATTATTATTTATGATGAAAAGGGGAATGATGGTAGTTTCAAATGTGTTAGAAGAAATATAAGTCACAGAAAACTGATTTTTATTTATAATTCTATATATTTAGTGACGACACTATTTTTGTTATAAATCTACGGATGTTTTGACCAGTATTTAACTTCCTTTTTACGAGTTTTTACCAGCCAGCCAGTTATCATGAATATGCAATCATATCTACGGCTGTTTCTCGAAAATATTCTCTCAATATCAAAGTAACGTTTCAGTCATATATGGCATTAAAAATGTTTCAGTAAGAATATGTAGCGGAGTCATATATATCTTTTTCATATTCCCTTGAAATCGAGTGATGGATAAGTTCTTGCTAGTGATAAGTTAGTTGGTCAGTAATTTGATGTTCCATTAAATTTTACTCAAATTTCAGAATAGTTTTTATCAAACTATGCTGGATTAGTAGTGTGAAGTTATTTATTTTATATTAACTAACATAAAGACTACTGTTGCTGCGGAGAGTATTTAATACTTGAGTTTAAGGGCACTAGCATAGTGAACACTTCTGAACTAGCGAAAATTAGCTCTAAAAATTAAGACTAAAGGTCCTACGTTTATTCAGCTCCAGTATATACTTTAGGCTTTTCTATGCAATGGATGAATATCTACAATGTTGAGCAGTCATTTTTTTTTTGCGAGAGAGAATATCAGGCTCTCTTTTCAGCTCTCATTATTGGCGCGTGTATATTAATGGCTGGCATGGCACTAAAGAGGCCGCTTGTTCAACCTGCCCCTCAGAGATCGATTGACTGGGAATGTGACAGACTTGCTTGTTCTGTAGCGTCACGCTTCAAGTTTATTCTATAATAGTTGGAGCTTCAAACCTCTGCAGGTTACAGTAACGAGAAAAGTGAAGAATAATAAAAGTTCAACTAACAATATTGGAGCCCCAATTTGAATGTAAAATAGAAAAAAGACAGAGGGATACCTGATTAATGATAGGTAAGACAACAAGCTGATTTGGCCAACATGTTTATGTAGTGTCTTTCAATGAAGCAGAATAAACTCAAATGTGTTCAGAGAGTTTTCAGAGGAAATAATTAAATCTGTGCTTATCATTTTTTCTCGATTAATAAATTTCAAAATCATGTAACATCAGTTGAATAATAATAATATCATTTCATAAGTAGGATTTTTTATTTGTTGAATTGAAAAGGCTGTTAATTCTACCATATTCTACACTGCCCTGAGAGAGTTCACGACTGGTTATAATTCACTGACCTTGATGTAGAAGTAGGTCACAGATGAGTTACGGTCACCAGACCAGGGCTACAGCAGCCTCATCAGTTCTCCTCACTGGTCAAGGACGTACTCCAATTTTCATGCCCTTGTTGATGTAGAATTTGTAATTGAATTCAACCTTTGTTGGTTTTGTACAGGCACGAATGCTAATATGTGTTTCCAGTTTTAATATTCATAGTCTATGGCTTTACCAAATTATTTTTTAATATTTAATTCTTCTGAACTCGTCTCTTCTATATAATTGAAAAAAAGTAGAGAACCAGTAAAACACATTGAAAAACTGGCAAACCGGTCTGATCTGTATAGAAATTAGTAACTAAAAACGATTCCATGTCTTGCTAAACGAAATATTTGCTTCAAAATCTTAGGTAAATCTGCTATTTTTGAGTAATTCACCAAACGTCATAGTAGCATAAGCTTGTTAGGAACTGATTGGAAGATTAATTAACAGAAAGTCTTTAGCTATGCATTTCAAGGCCTTTTATAGTGATAAATAATGACAATGGTATCTATTTGTTAACTTGTAGACCCACACGTGAAAATTCACGTGTTTTTACTGATTTTTTTGGCTGATTTGCCAGTGGACACAGGCTTTGCGAAGGAGTTTCCACATTGAAGGATGTGCCTTTGGTATCCACAATACAATGCTTACAATACGTGTATACCCTATCGAATTTCCTCCTATCTAAATCCTTCAGAGCGTGACAGAAAGACGGACCAAGCAAGTGCGCGCGCAGCAAACTGTGCATTATTATACTACTACTGTATCCAACCGTCAAAAATGACGGCAGAGATTTTGTGATAATATCCGTGCCATCAAAAATGATTGCAAATACTGTTGGAAAGATATTAAATAAAATTACATACAAGAACGCAATGTATACTGCACTTGCATACTGATCCCTCCTCTGTTGCCTTACAACAGCTTGTTGTTCTTGAGATAATCTTTCTCTCGCTCTTCTTTTTCGCTCTCGATTCAGTCTTTTTTTTCGTTGAGTGGAGTTTCCATGCTTAAGCTTATATCAAAGGTAACTTATTTTTCTTGTAACAGTAATAAACACTTAGAATACAGTATTTTTGAGCCGCAATGGAAGTAGTTATAGCCATTCGTGTCATATCCTAGATACAGAAATTCAGCATCACTGAAAGCAACTGCGAGCTTGTGTATGTATATTGTAATATGCAATACCCCGCCGAACTCGGTATCCACGATACGGATTCGAGTATTTAAGGCTCTGAATCTCTCTAATTTTGAGCGTGACACGAAACATATAAATGAATACATAAATAAATATATAAACACACGACAGCCAGTCTTAGTATTAAATTATATGAAAATCATCGAAACTCAAAATTCAAATTGGGTTAACATATTGTGAAGTTTGATCTGAAGAGTGGCACTTTGGCCAAGACATAAAACAAGAAGGCAAGGCTAGCGTCGAGCCCTGTAGCTGTACAGCCAACAAGCGAGTTGTAGGAGGCTATATTGATCTGTATAGATCCTCCACCAACGACTGCTTATCTATAATTCGGTGGCAGGATGACTGAGTTCAGTTTCTTTGTCTTTCTATCGTATTTAGCGGTACAAATACACATTTTCTATGGGATTTCTTATTTATTTAGATAAATTTCTTTGATATTGTAATCAGTACTGTTAAGCGACTCAGTTGGCATTACTATTTATTATTTGTTCCCGAAATTCTTTTCTACTTATGAAGGAATCATGCCTAAACAAAGGAAGGTCAATGAAAACCAGTCAAACAACGCGCTTTCAACGTAATGGGCAATTATATTTTTAACATGTTTAAAGATGTTTCGTGATAAATTTCATGAGTTAAAACGTAAAACGGAAATATTAATTCAAAGGAATTGAAATCCTCTAAGAAGGATAGTGGCACTCTTTTTATCTAACTCTCAATATATATCCAAATAGAGTAACTAATGTCACCCAGAATTTTTTTTTTGAAAAATGGAACGATAATAAACTGTCAACATCTATGAAGTCTACCAACAGTTACCAAAAGTATTCATATAACTAAGAAATAACGCATGACTGAGAGAAGGATGAAGTGAGAAGGATTTTACAGCATTGACAATGACAGTTCACGCCGCCATTTTGCATTCTCTTACAAAAACTCGAAAGTGAGACATTTTGATGACGGTCTAGAAAAAATTTCTATTTTGAATTCGGAGATGCTTTCATTTTTTCATAAATAAACTACATCTTTGTTTACTTTTATGCACCATTATCTGCCATATAACAGAGTGAGACACTGCAAAAAGAAGGTAGCGTAGGTCATGAGTTAAGGAATATAATATATCTGAAAATGAAGATTATATCATCGAAGGGCCTCAGGAAATTGTTCATTGATTAAAATAATTTTATAAAGGGATGTACTGTAAACAATTCCAGAAAGGAGGCTTGTGTGAGCCTCTTTTCTTGCTCTAAGGCTTATGGAAAATACAAATATGAAAGGGACATCTTGATCATTTTTCAACAGGGTAAGCTGTTAATATATGTGCGTTGAAGTTTCCGGAACAATAAAGTTTGTCTGTTATTCTAAGCTACTAATTTACTGAATAAAATAAATTATCCATTTTGATGAGTTAAAATTCCAAGGATAATAAGATAAAATTTACTTTGCGAAAAAAAATAAGATTTTCACTCGTTTTCCATGCTGAACTGATAATCCGACGGGTTCAATGTGCTTGGAAAACGTGTTACAATACATGCCCCATAGATGGACATAAAATTCTCCACCAACTTGATGCAAGATTTTGAGCGTCTTTCATTATTTTGGTAGATGAGAAAAAGAAATTATAACAGAAATAATCGGTTCTATTGCAGTATTTTGATCCCTATCCATGTATGGTCGAAAAAAATCGAAAGGAGTCGAGGTTGTGGGAAGTACGAAAATCATTTCTGTGCTTTTCTCACAGTAGCTAGGCTTCTTGTTGATTACCAATTCCTAATTGAGGATCCATAAAAAATGTCTTATGTACTTACTGAATTTACATGTAAAAGCATGCCAAATAATTTTAATCCTGATGTTAACTAAACTTTTGTATGGCTGGGTACCAAAATTGAACAAAAATGTAAGGGCTTGAATTGAGCGTTTTATTGTGGATATTCTTCCCTATCGTTTCCACTGATACGATGCTCGGCAAGCTCAGATTGATCGTCCGTAATGCATTATTTAACAGCCGTATTTGCATCGGCACGCGAAACTTACATTCAGAATTGCAGTTCTGTAGCGTTGAAGAAGTTATCAAAGTAGACCTGTACTGTATTAGTTTTTATAACTTTGCTATCCAGACATTGCCTTTAGTTATCCTCTTCAGCCAGCTTGTTCGTCATCGTGAATGGGCATACTTTCTAGCTAACGTTAGTAATTTTCCAGTCATCTCTCACACTTATTTCAATCGTGAGTCTCTCAGTAAGTTTCAGTTATTTTTATCCATTCTGAGCCTTTTTTCATCGTTTTCTACTATACTTTTTCACTCTCCAGTCATCCATATCAGCTCGTTTCTTTGAGAAACTTCTCAGTGATCCTCCAAAGAAGTGCAACCCTCGTCAGGAATGCCAGTCTACAAACATAGTAATATCATGACAGAAATGCCACATAATCGTTTCAAATTGATGCTTAGAACGTTTTTTTTAAATTTCAATTTTTGCTTTGACACTGTTTTTGGATATTTGTTTTAATTAAACTGAGAATGTATCACCATTTCTTTTTCTATTGCAATAAAACCAAACTGTTTACCACAGCCTTACAACTGAGCATTATGTTTATGCCTAGCAAATAGGCTAAAACTCACATATAAAACTAAAACTAAATAATTTACATTTCATAACTATCGTAAGCTATTCAGGGTGAAGGAAATTTTTTTTTGAAGAATGGCCTAAAGCTTTTTATTTTATAAATAATGTTTAAAATGATTTAGAATTTCTGTTCAAGATCAGTCAAATAAGAGACCAAGTGTCGTAAATGAGTTAAGTAAACGTGATATGATATGATATGCAAAATATCCAAGAATATACTGTTTATCACTTTATTATTAAAAAATCTAAATGACAGATACACCGTTGCGGGTAATATCATATTAGTTGTACTTGCAAAACTGGAAACAAAGCCTGGGAATGAAGCATAATACTTGAAGCCACAAGAACAAGAGCTACCCTATACAGAAGAGACACGATTTATTTAGGGAATTTGATTTTGCTTGCACAGCACTAGGATTTTAGGAAAATAATTTCATATCAGCTTTACAATTATCATCACACGTGGACTCAGCTGTAGATTAGGCGCGCATGGAATCTTTTTATAGTGTTATAGCCCTACAAAGGCATTTTTTCTACTTCAAGTCTTTTTTTATTTTTCATATACACTTTAAATTCATCGAATCAATCAGGAAACTCATTCCAGGGTGCTGGAAAATGTACTACTTCACCTTCAGATAGGAAGTTCATTTTACTCTCAGTCCAAAAAGAAGTATATCATAGTAATTAAATATTAAATATCTATATCTCGGCGTAAAGTGACGTTGTCAGTAGTAAAACTTATTGTAACGCAGGAACTGATAATAGGCTTACTGCTGTGGCAATGCAGTGGCTATTATATATAATTTTTATAGAATGTTTTAGAGTATTAATCCCAAATGAGGTGTCGAAACGCAAAGCTTATCATGCTCATTCAGTAAACTATGAAAATTGGAAGAGCCGTGTTGTGGATTGCTCCAATTAGAAGTGACCTACAGCCTATGAATCTTCTAACTAATCTTCCAATTAATATCTTTTTGACTTTACTCGTTTTAAGGAGCGACGAAAGGTTCACTTATATTAGAGGGTCGACCCAGCATGGTCTAGTATGCATGATTGGGACAGTTCAGTACGGATTTCTAGTTTGAGCTGTAACACACATAGCTTCGACCTACTCTGCAGTTAACTAGGCATTACGTCCTCGAGTTGACCCAGATACTCGTCGTTGCTTTTGTAATGCGCAGATGATCCTTAATTATCACATATTTTAACGAACTACTGTCCATTTCAAACCACGATATTGAGATCCTATGTAATTTTATATTCAGTATCGAGATGACGATAGTTGTTCATCAAATTTTTATAAATCTTACACATCCACTGATATTAAAGCTTTGGAGTAAAATAAATTGGGTTGGAAATTTGAAATCGAGTTGTACGAGAGCAAGATTTGGGAGACAAATTTCAAGGGTACAATATTTTTATTTTGTTTAAACCTTAAAGAAGTTTTATATGTAAGGGAAACCGGGAAACTGAGCTTATAAAATATTAATCTTCTTCTGACAGATGCTGGAGCCCCCCGAGTACACTCCGATTTACGTCGAGGTATTTGGTTTGGATATTGATTTGGATTGATTTCTTCCACAGGATGACACAGCATGTTCCCAGCATAGTGTCATAGTCGTGAGAGTCTCTTCACCACTGTATAAATCGATGTGATTTTTTGCCGAACATTTTTGGGTGGCATAACAATGTTTAATAATTCTCGAATGATATACGTGCATTTTTCCTTGCATGCTGAATTTCCTCTCCTTTGATCAACCTCGAATGTACCAGTTATTGACAAGATATGAAAATTTTTGAAATGTCCTTTTCGTTTTTTTCCGGAAGAAATTTTGTGCAGGAAGTCGGGCATACTTCAGTTGTGTGTTTTTCCATGAACTTTACCATAACTTTCTCTTACCCAGGATTCAGGAATGATTTGAATAGTTTTTTAAAGTTGTGATTTCTTTGTGTTTTTTAACAAGCATTTAGAAATTGTGTAAATATTGATCATCTATAAGGTAGTTGTATAAACAATGCTCTACACTCTACAGCTCTTCGTGGGGTTTTGAAAGTACCTGAAAAATTAATATGACTATGATACTTCTCAGATCAACTGATGTTTTGTGATTGCTTCAAATATACATTAATTTTCTTACTAGTTCACTATTTCACTTGTTTAAGCGATATCTAAAAACTAATTAAATACCACCAAACGAGTGATTTCATTCTTGTAAAAATTACTAATAAATTGCCAATTAAAGCACTGTAAAGGCACACGAAAGGAAATTTATGCTTTGGAAAGACTAAACAGTCATTATTGCAATGCGTTTAACATTGTATCTTGGAATTCTTATTGCTCTAGAGATCGTATCAGTATCATATGAAAGTCATTGGACGTTTCTAATTATGTATCACACGGTTGTAAATGCGGTATTTTAATTTCTCAAAAGTAGTCGTAATCAAGTAATAATTTTAAAAATATTCAGTGGTATAAGTATCAAGGTAAATGAAGTGGCTGGTGGTAAAACTAGCAACCAGCTGTTTCATATTCTTTGAATTATTCACAGCTGACATGAGTGAAAATGTGGTACACTGAAGAATGAGTTGAATGTTTTTACGAAGATGCACAACAATTGTAGGAGAATGCATAAGTTTGGCAAGACAAATAATGAATGCTATGAAGTTTCTGTGGCATGTATCGCACCAAACAATGGAAGAGACTCTCAAATTTGTGATCTTGCAAGATCCAATTAATGCTTGACTTGGTGTTGTTCATACACGCGTGCAAACACAAGCGTTCTGAGCCCAATCAAGAGCAGAATTTATTGAAAGAAATTTGAATATTTTCCAGCTATCTTGAATATGTTACGTTTGAATCAGACAAGTTTGATTAACAATTTAACAAGTTTAGTTCTATCTAATGAGTCGAAGAGAAGATGCAAATTAACATGAACACCATTTTTGAATCGACTAAAAACAATACTCCCACAACCTAAATGCAGGAGACAAATTCTTTTCAAAATTCAGTTCTTGATTGAGGATTCGTAGGACGATGTATATAATGTAATATATCCAAATTTTATTCGTATAATCGTTCATTTGCATCATTGACTAAGTTCACAAAAGTTGCATATAATAAAAGGCAAAACCATTAGCATGATTGCCTTTGCATTTGTAAAAAATTGTTTACAAATAGCTTAAAGGGCCTTGAGAATTTCAGTAAAAGTATAACCGTAAATCATAAGATTCTAAACAAGAGAAACGCCTTCTACCTTCCTTCTTCGGCTGCATGCCGATTTGAACTGAGCTCAGCTCGCTTGTCGTTTTCCAAAATGAGAGCAGCAAATGTAACCAATAATTGAGGTATGAAAAAGTCTTGCCAACCTTGAAGCTCTGAGAGTCTCTGGTCGATGCTGCCACGGCAACACCATAACTTCGAGTCCCAAATCTGAGCAAATCCAAGCTGCATACTTTTAAGCATGGACATGCAGCCATCAAAAATCCATAAGCTGGCTAATTAATCTTGAACGAAGCATACATTGCAAATCTATGTGTCATTAGTTAACCGAGAACTAATCTGGCAAGTGTCTAAATGAGTGTAATTACTTTGCTCAAATTGTGTACGGTGTATAAGTAAAGTGACAATGAATTTGTTAATTATTTACTCATATGAATATATTGATAGGTAGTCGTACTCAACATACTAAATTTGGGAACATTTCCTGTAAAATGTTAAAATACATTTAAAGGCATTTTCAGCACATTAAAATACTTGGGCACGTATAGACTTTTTAACAGACTCCAATCGTACCAAAGGGAAAAACAGATAAGATTTTACGAGAACGCTGGCTTGAAGTGTAGATTGCAATTTTTTGGTTCACTCTTTTGAATCAATGCAAGAAAATAATTCGACTGATGCATTACGAATCAGAGCAAAACAATATTCTTTAATACCGCAACTGCTTTAATATTGTAATAGAAACAGTAAATTGACTCGTAATATCTGAACATTATCGGCAAGACGACGCGTGAGCTCTGAGTCGGGCAGGAACACTACAGTGAACCAGTATATACTGGACGATGGCTGGTCCCTATTTATTTCAAAGACAAAGACTGCCTTCAACACTGAGAAACGAGGTCATGAAAACTGACAACATTGGTAAAATTTTATCTAAACTGTAAGTGAAATAAAAGTTTGTTTGGTCATAAAACAATTTTGAGGTAGATTCACAACATGCCTTCAAAATTTGCATGAACAAAAAATACAGTTCATGAGGGAAAATTAAAAAACTTATCGAGGGAAAAACTGGGTATTTTTAGATAAAAATGTCAATAAAATAATAATATTAATATAATTAGAAATGGGGGAAGCATGTGAAACGTTTTGAAAAATAAAATACTAAGCAATACCAGGGCTGAGGAAGTTGTGTTCTCAATTTTACCAGCAATTAGCCTCTGTGCTTTTTGTTCATTGAAAAAATACCGTCACCGAAAATTGACATGTACATGCATAAATGATTTTGTACAAGACTTCTGGTTAGCTGAATGCTGCTTTCATTCTTTCGTTACCTTGAACTTGATTTTGTTTCACGATCACGGAAAGAAGAGCGAATTTTCTGTGAGGGCCGACCCCGGATATTATCCAGTCAGTAGCTATTATTTTTATTCCTAGTTATTATGAGAGTTGATTTTGAGCAGCGCAGAGTTGCATTCATCGCTTCGCGTGAGCGGAAAATGGATTGGCTCGCCCGCATGCAATCCTCATAGCATCGATTTGATGCTAACGAATTTTTTCCCTGTAAAACTGTAGTGCAAAGAGCATTTTTCCTAAGATAACATGTTCTAAGGAAAAATATATTATAACCTGAAAAAGCAAACAATACTTTTAGGAATGAGATAAGTTTTATTCAGAACGCGAGTCACTCTGCCTCTTTGACGTGTTAAAAACAACACATAACTTTGAAGTAGTGAATTAGGTGAAATTGACCCTTTTCCGAAGCAATTGTTGCGAAGATGATTTTGAATTTCGTTAACTAATACCAGTGAACTGTTATTGTTTTCGAAGCTGAATGGGAAATTCTCAGTGAACGTAAGATGAATGCTCAACAGCAGAGCGCGTGAAGTTTAGACTCAAGGCTGTACAGACTCAGGTCACATTTCGAAGAGTCAGCCTGTTTTGACGACAGTACATCAGTGGTGGGGACTGACACGAGCCAAGAAGCATTCAGACGGTTTTGAACTGAAAAACTTGGAGGTTGATGTTTCAGATCAAGCCTTCCTGAGCAGACAATACATTCCTGATTTTCCACTTGATGTTAGAGTAATTAATTGTGTTTCAGAAAACGCAGAGTAGTGATAGGTTTGTTTCTCATTAAATTTTTTATTTTCATTGCATTGTGCAGAACCCGTACACGGATGAGCAGATCGACACTCGCAACATTGCATGCGTGGGAGTCTCTGTGGCAGTGGAGGACAGACAGGATGAACCACCGATTTTCTTGAACGTCCCACCCATCACCAGGATACCGCCAACCATAAAACCGGTGGGTCTTGTTATCGGAAACCAACGCACTACTGAGCATGGGATTATTTAAAAAAATAATCAAATACCTTTGTAATGCACCAACATATTACAAATTTGTTGACAGAGCTTAATTTGGTTCGTAGCATCTTAAAATACTTGAATGATCGTTAACCACGTTAATGAATGTATTGTGCTAATGATGCTTTGACGTATGGTGGAGTTCTCTAACACGGTCAAATGCATAGCTATCTATCACGTATCGCAGCTTGTTGATATCATGTTTAGGTATTAATATTGGTTGTATTCATAATGCAAGATTTGAGGAACGAAAATGCTACGTGTGATTGAGCTTTTAAAACTGTTCGTCTAGAGATGGATACGAGTACCTTTGATGAGTTCTTATGGAAAATATAAGCTATTTAACCTTATCATTTCTAGCAGCACCTTATCATTTTTATCATTTTCCTAAAATTTATTTTGAAATGCTTCATTTTCTAAATTTGAATAGATAAGAGGGTATATCACAACAGCTGTTTCTCATTTATAATATAATTTTCTAAGTTTCGACTATCATCGTACAAAGCCCATTTCTAATGAAGGTATTATTTAATGAAGAGAGATTTGTCACCACAGCGCCAATAACCAGTAGTAAATATTTGATTTTCTTCTATTTTGTCGAAAAATTTGTAAACACAATTCTCGAACGAGCCATTGTGTGAATAATCGTGGAATTGCGACAGCACGGTTCTCAGAGTAGCCACATTAAATATTCATAAAAAATGTTCGGTATGTATAGTCTTTTCTAATACATTTGTTATTAACCCGGAATTTAGAGAGAAAGTCTAATAAGGATTGAGACGCTGTACGATTTTTTTTCTTAAACCCGACTAAAACTAAACAATACTCTAAAACGAAGAATGAGCAACGCACTTTGAATCTGTATTGACTTTGGCTGACACAGCGAATGTGGCAATCATCAGAACATTTCTGGTAATTTAGGACCAGTTATCGGGTAAGGCTGTTTGTTGCTCTGGAAAATCAAAGTGGCAGAGCATTTACTGAACAGCATTTTGCGTAGTACAGGCATAACTTTACTTGTGTTGACATATGTTTACCAAGTTCTAATAATTTGTTGACAGACTTCAAAGATTGGAAATTGTGGTAGTTATACTTGAAATTACTTCACAAATGCCAAGTATCTAATAACTTAAAGAACGGCATCAAAAGCTTTGAGGTTAGTCCGTTGCATGACTCGATGGACTAGGGAGACTGCCGTCTAAGACTTTCCATTGTTTGGTAAAGTGTTCACATCCTTTGATGCTGCGCCCCCAAGTATCGTCCTTTGTTGGTCTTTGAATATCAGTGTTCAGAAGTTCACTGCCACACTAAAGGCATTCTTGTAAGCACAAAGACTGTTTTTGTTGCTATCTGCTCACAATTCTTTACCGAATCGATGAAGACTCGGGCGGTTGACGGCGGACAGTTTCTGCTGCCCAGCGCAGGACTATGTAGGTACATCTTTATTCTGGCGTGGAACCCTTGACTTTACTCGTTTTGGGTACTGATGCAAAATTTTGTTCCTCAAGTTTTTACATTTCCATTAGGAAGAAAGTTACTTTGAAAGAACCTAAATTACTTATAGAAGTAGGAAAAACCTTTATCAAGATATTGTCATTTTACTGTCATTTTGTTCTGCATGGATGTGTTTTCAAGACATTGCTAGGGTAACAATAGCCACAAAGTAGCACATTATCAACTAGTGTATAATTTCTACCATAATTGTGAATTGATTTTTTTCAACATATAACGGAAAAAATGTTAATAATTCCCCAAATATTTATCGTCATTATTACCGTTGTTACTGTATATGTTTGATTTAAGTTCTATTTTATAGATGTTGGCTATCAATTTTTTTAAGCTCATGCTTGAATACTGAAGAGGGTTACGTTGAATTTTTTTTTGCAAGAATATACGAAAAATATTGCTCAGTATTGCAAGGTCCTGAGCCCATGAACATGATTATTGCTGCAAAGTTTTTTATAAATGATTATTATGCTTGTCATTTAGACAGAACACTTAGTTCTGAATTAAATTAACCATGCAATTTTCGCCTAGCGAATTAATGACTTGCTTAGCCGCTTTTATTCCGGAAAAAATATCAGCCGAACGTAATGTTTTGAATAAAGGGTTATTGACATGAAATTAATTCGGAGCCTACATTTTGCGTTGAAATATTTTTGAAAACAATGAGATACAATTTGCCTTTGTGTGACGTTGAATCTTTGTAGATAAGAAAAAGATTTAGGCTTTGCTACAAATAACAGTATAACATCTTCATTTTCATAAATCAGTATTATTTATGCATACAGGGGGCGTAAGATGTTTGATAACAGATTAATACTTGCTGAAAAATGACTCTTAGAAACAGATAATAATGTCTTTTTACTGTGAAATGTCGTTTTACTTTGAGTTTCTAGCACAGCCTCTATTCGAGATCTGACTCGCCTACATGTTTGGATGAAATGACCGTGGTTCATTTTGGACGTTGCTTTGACTATTGAAAGTTTTAGGGATTTTTTAGGATTATGAGGGGTCCATTAATTTTTCTCTCAATTCACTTCATGCGCAGCTGCACAGTGGACTGAAATTTGGGGAGCTAAGCAGGCGGCCAAATGTTATCGTTATGTGATCATGGAAATATATGGCCTTGCTTGAGCCTTGCGTCATTGTGAAATAAATGACATTTATTCTCTGCTGGATTTAAACAATCTTTAAGAGCATATTAGAACTGATTAAGCGATTTTCCTTTGCTTTTTTTAAATGAAGTAACTTTTTTTCATCCCATATTAAGTCCAACGTAACAATTGTGTCATTTCCAAGTTCAGTCGTTATAACCACCATGACTCCATGTCTCTTCATTTCTTGTACAAGCAAATGAATTGATAATTCTGAAATAATGAAAATATAAGGTTAAATTATTTACTCATACAGTAAAAATAACCCGTTCCTAAATACCTCACGCACTTTGTGTATCTCAATACGTACGTTTCTCGAGTATTGGGCTACAATTGCTGAGTTTGCTGAAAAATACTAACTGAACGCAGGTTAACTTATTTAAAAGTACCCATTTTGAAAACTTTACATTCGTAAAAGTACAAGTCGCTACTTACACTTTATTTTCAAGCCACTGAGTAATATAAGCAAGATTTCTTATTTAATAAATGTGCGTTATTTACTCCAGGGAGATGTACTAGTGCAGCTGTCGGCTAGAGACGGAGACCAGGGGCAGCCACGACCCATCCGCTTCTCCATCCTGCCGGTATCCGCATCCTACTCGGATTTCTTCAAAGTTGATCCCTTCAAGGGTGAGTGGTGCTTACATGCTTTCAGGGAAGACAATCACCGTTGATTGAAGGAAAGGAAGAATGAAGGTGAAAGTCAAATGATGAGGTAAGCAAAATTAAAATAACGTGTAATGAGTAAAAATAAGAGTGGCCTTAACTTTTGATGCGCCTAATATTGATTTAGGAAGCTAACTTAATAGGTAACTTGCGCTAAGAAAACTATCTCTAGTTGTATCAAGATAACAAGATTAAAAGCTTTCAATTGTGTCGAACGACAAATTATACTCATTTTCTGTTTTTATTACTGTTATGGCCTTGGGAATGAAGAGCGTTACTTTTCCTTGCAATGGATGCACACCTTTTAATGTTATTTCTCATTTTTTGCTGACGTGACTGCAATTTCTAACGGCTATGGAATGATTTGTAAAAATTATTGGCATGCACACGAAAATAAAGAGTCAAGTAGCGTGTCTCGTTACCCAAGCGGAATTTTAAATTGAGGCGTGAAAAATTAAAAATGATTTTCTTTAATTTACTATTCGAATGCAGGATCATTTTCCGGTAACGAGTCTCAATTGAGCTTGATCAAGCGTTACTAATGAATGTTACCGAGTTAGAATGATTACATTTGATACTTTATGCAATAGCGTGGACGTCTAAGATCCTTTCTAGGGGTGAGCTTGTTTTAATTCCCAGCCTAATTTCCATAGAACCAGTTCATTGAACTGTAATCATTCAAAACATTTTATCATGGTTAGATACGCTTTTATTTTTCTCTCTTCAGAAATACATTCTACACAAAGATTAGGAGTTTATTTAAACTTTATAGGCTCTTGCACTTATCAATATTACTAGGTTTCGCTGCAGTTGAGAGATAATAGACAGTAAGAATGTAGCCTCTAGAAGTAATCCAGTCAGTCACTAACGCAAGACGACTTGAACCTACAACTTATCAGTCACAACAAATATCTAAATTTTCCTGTATCATAGAACACTGTTTTCCATACCCTATAAATTCTTGTATCCACTTTTGTATTTATATATTTCTTCTTATACATTGATAAAAAAGTATTTATGTCCTCATTATATTCATGCAGTATTCTTCATGTAGAACGAAAATAGGTGTGTTATTGGTATTTATTCTCACTGAATTACTGTTATACATAGAAATGGCCTTTTTTTTATGGAAATGGCCTTTTTGATTCACGTGAACAACAGCGAGACGCTGACTGTGATCTGCAGTGTGTTGTCAAGGTGAAGAACACAGAAAAATATGTGGGAATTTAACAGAAAGTACAGGACCTTGAAAAAATTAGAGATGGTAGTTGTAAAACAGACTTAAACAGTTATCAATACTTTTGAATTAACCCATTATCATTCCAAGATCTAAATTATTATACTTCAGTAATTTATTTTGAATTTTAAATTGTTCTTTTCTATAATTTATGTTTCATTTGGATTCTTTTTGGAAATAATTTCTGTTGAATCTTTTTGAATCTTGATGCTCTAAAAGGAGAAAATAAGTTCTTTAAGATATGTTATTTCCCGAATTATGTAGGTTCTGTGGAGATGGTGGAAACGATCACGAAGCTCATGGAGAAGATGGTGACAATGGAACCAATTTTGATTACTGTTACCGCGGAGGAGGTGGAGACTGCAGTAACACAGTACCCTGCACTCTCCACCAAAATCGAGATCGCTTTTGTTCTCGTAGACTCTGATCTGCCGCTGCCTAAATTTGTCTACCAGAAGTGAGTCAAAACTCAACTGCGTTTTGTTGGAGCTTGAGAATCTAAATCACATATAGTTTTAAAAATTATTTATTATATATCTGCCTGGGACTTTAACTTCGTACAAAACAAATTCTATGTGTGTATTGCATGCCGCATTCATACTTAAGTCTGATATCAAGATTAAAATGTTTCACGCAATGAAATTACATTCGCAAGTATTGAGGCTGTTTTTATTTTCACGACCTCAAATTTACTGCTGGATGAATTTAGCCTATTGTAAGTAAATTGTTCTCTATTTAAATATAAAATTTGTTTCCGACAATTGAGCTATTATGGCTGGTAGTAATTGTATATTTCATTTGATTTTGAAATTTCTTTATCACGAGAAGTTAAACTTGAACTAGAGTTAAAAAAATTCATTAGGGCTTCATTATATTCATTCATATGTATAAAAAGATAGTAATTTATTTTCTATGAGCTGTAAATTTTTTGGTAGGATATTTATATTTAACCTTAGGCACCAAGGTTCTTGTCATTCACAAGATTAGGTTTAAAATCTTATTCAGCGTACTTTTTGAAACTGTGATCAATGATATGAGTTTAAAAGATAGCGGAATACGAGTTCGGCTTTCAAGTGGAGGATTTATTTGACATCCTTAAATGAAACTGAAATTATTTTCTTTCTTCAGATATGCAGGGGAAATTCGAGAAAACAGTCCTCCTGATTCTCAAGTATACTTCGCAAGTCCGTTCCTCAGTAGAGTAAGTCTGGAAGACAAGGTACTGACTCAGACCCAGGTGACATTTACGCTGTTTCGGAATGCCCCTTTTTCTATTAAATTTAATAGGTTGGAAAGAAAGTATATGTTAAATTGAGCTTGAATGAGACTCTTGAAATGGTACATGAAATGTGATAAGGACGTTGGTATGCTTCTCTTCAGTTCAAAATAGTTTCAAATTGCTCTGGAAATCCACCATCCAAAAGAACAAAGAAATTGAATAATCAGATGTAGGACGCTTCAGTTCATCGTAAGTTGAGAGTATTCCTTCTTAACCTGAAAATAATTGTAGTGTTTTTTGATGAAACTCATGCTTCCATAGACTTACACTATTGAAGAGTATTGTACCATTTACTTATTGGTGCATAACTAGTATCTTTTTCTTTATAATTTACTCGAACTTTACAGTGAAATCATTAATATTGAAGGAGCATACGGTTACATTTAGAATATATTAACAAAACATACAAATCTTATAATTTTGTAGTTCTACAGATTATAAGAAATTTTTTCGTCTTCGTATCATAGGAACATACTTTCTTTCCATCCTATAGTTACCTTAGTCATTTCTACGGCTCTTACGAACACGCTTCTTGCCTGGATCTCGCTTACACAAGCTCGCTGGAAACCTGGTGGCAGTCGCAAGTGAAGTTGTCCAGAAACAGCTGCATGGCCGCTAACATCGGGAATGGTCTCCTTTCGGCACTTTAAAGTGAATTTAGGCTCTTCAAATGCTGTGAATTCAATTTATGTTTTTGGCAGATCCAAGATCAGTTTATTCAATGTTTGTTTTTAGGACGAGGTGAAAACCCATGACTGACATGAGACAAAGCGCTAATTGACATCAAGGACTGACAGATTTTGTCAATTAAATTGCAAGAAAATGACACAAAAAATAAAGGTTTAACAATGAGATAGATAGTAAACTCGCTTTGGTGTTTTCTATTTGAGGCTTCCTTACTTACAGTGGCGCTGTTCGTTGTTGAATTATATTGTACCATTAACGCCAGTATTGCCTAAAGAAGAATTATATTGTACCATTAACGCCAGTATTGCCTAAAGAAGAATTATATTGTACCATTAACGCCAGTATTGCCTAAAGAAGAATTATATTGTACCATTAACGCCAGTATTGCCTAAAGAAGAATTATATTGTACCATTAACGCCAGTATTGCCTAAAGTTTTTCCTCGATACAGGAATGTAAGCGTTTAAAATGTGCAATTGTTTTTACATATTGTTTTCTATTTTAAACCATAATCGTTATAGTGTTTGCTTATTTATTGAAGTTATTAATGTCTTCTTAGTCTATTTATAGAATTAAGGCAATAATAATATTTTATTTTCCTACTTTTATACCTTATAATGTCGCAACACTAAACTTAAATTTAAAATGCTACTGATCTTTCAAATGCTCATAAATTCTCAAATTTGCTTATGAAAAAGTAAGATAAACTTTTATGTATTTCTAAAATACTTTGCATGCCTTAATTCCTGAAGTAACGGTCGCAGATTATAAAATGTTTTTTTACTGGAAGATTTTCAACCGATGTTTTATCATACATCTGCCTGCTCAAACTATTTATTCCTATGTTTTTCTAATAGGTACACTTATTCGAATGTAGATTATCGAACGTGAATTATACTCGTATGTATTCGAATAACAATTAAACAGTAATTATTATGGAATATCCTCATTAAATCAAATTGAGTAAAATTTCGTAATTTTATCTGCAGAGACCAGCCGGAACATTTCCTTAGAAAAAGGGATATTTGAAACTAGATTGATAGCTTATTTGAAAAATAAAGTAAAATAGTTTATTTCCCATAAAGTGATAGGGAATGCAGCATTATTTTCAGCTTTCTAGTGAGTACTCATTAAATAGACTTCTTATTGTTGGCTGGCGAAGAAATGTACGACTACATTAACCTTGTGCAAAAGTAATTCATTCTGTTGAACTCTTGAAACAAAAGTTATGCAAGAATTAGACAACTAATGTTTTATTCGAAGCTTAGTAAACCGTAAACACAGTTTGTCAACTGTGTTCGTTTAGCTCTATGTTGCACGAATATTTCTACGGTTTATACTGCTCAAATGGAAAAAAGAATGTTACATATTAATGAGGAATAATATTGTAGTAAAAGAGACGATCTGGTACTCATCAAGTTGTCAATAATAAGGAATATCGTACTCATGAATTAAATTAAATTCTCGTGTCAATTCGATTGATAATGTATACAGAGCAGAACAGAAAAAACGTAAGAATAACTGTTTCTAACGTAAATTTTAAATATTTAACTGTAGTTTCTTTATTCAGTATCACTCCTGTTCAGTTCTGCATAAACATCACCCATTCTTTGATGTTATTCGTTTAATATGTTTTATGTATGAATTCCACTGTTACTTTACTGATTATATAATGCAATTAGAACGGAGTATAAGCTCTCAGACTTTAGCTTGGAATTTTAATTATCAATTCTGATGAAGTCATTCAGAATTGAATTTCTTGGAATGACTTAGAATAACATTTAGTATATACGTATCCATTCAAGCTTTTGAATGAGTTTTCTCACTTTATGGCCATACAAGAGGTTTAGGAAAATACATAAGTTCCTAAAGACAAAATTTGAAGGAGCCAATTTCACAATTTTTTTGGCGGTAAAATGATTGAAAAATACGCAAATAAGATTCGTACCTTATTGAATAAGTTTAGTTTTCAGTAGATTAGTAAGTGACTTCTGCCATTTGAAAGTAAATGATCAGGAGTGGGTTTTAAGATAGACACTCGAGTGTTGACACATTTCTCTCGAGTCTGTTGAATTTCTGTCATTTATTTGTTCAATTTAGTTCAAACTTTGATGATAATGAAAGAAAATTCAATAAAAAGTCAAGTTTTTCCACACTATGGTTGTCATAAATCACACAAAATTTAACTTAGAATATATTTCAAGTATTATATATTGAAACGAATTGGAATTGTACGAAAATTGCATTCAGATAACAAGGTACCTAACGTATTCCGACCTACAAGTGAATGATATTTTTGTAACTTCAGTCTCCTTAAGTAGTACGTAAGAGTCAGCATGATCGGTGTGAAAAGTCTGTTGAGAAGTTTTAATAAACTCTATGGTAGGCTAATTGATTCTACTTAAATATTATGTGGTGGCATTCGAGCGTAGGTAAGCCAACATAACGTACATTATTTAATTTTTTTTAAAGAATTTTTCCCGTAGTATTCGGTTTCTCTGTTTTAGTTTTTACCTCTTCAACATTTGAGTTCCTGCTTTTTCTTGGCTTAATTAAACTCCAGCTTTCGCGACTCTAAAAGCATTCATTTGCATGATGCTAAATTAAAAATAAAACTAGCTTCTCTCTACTTAAAACAGACATTATATTACACATTAAATGTCATAAACATAACTTTTAAAATTTATCGCCTGTATAATGTACAGTATGACCCAAGAAAAGGTTTACCCATGTTTAAAATGTCATAACTTTTCAACAAATTAAGATATTTTGGATCTGTTTGTTTTATTCGACGTAGAATATAACTCTATCAGTCTCTGCACATTTTTAAAAATACGTAGTCACTCCATAACATTTAATAGTTGAGTAATAGGCACCAAAATGAAAGTTGTGCAGGAATTGCTAATTAAAGTGTATGAACCCCTGTAAATAAAACAACAGTTTCTGTACATCGTTTCACTTAAAGAACCTGTATTTGAATAATAGAAAGAAAATCATTCCTTATTGAACACAATTGTCTTTACTATCCTCTTCCTTCTACTTGATCGCCATTCCTATTTACGCAAACCTGGGCTCTTTTTCTCATGCTTTTCATTACTTTTTTTACACGATGTGGATTATCTTTTAAAATGTTAACCTCTGCCGTGATGCGCATCCTCAAGTCATCTAAATTGATTGGAGGAGTTGCATACATTTTAATTTTCAAATGTCCCCATAAAAAATAATCGCATGGTGTTAAATCATGACTTCGGGGAGGCCATTCGATATCATGGCCCACAACAATTATGCGGTTTTGGAAGATTCCAACAAGCGTTCCTTTACAATTACTGATCTGTGAGCCGGTGCTCAAACAGATTGAATCGTTATTGGTGGGTTCAATATGGAGCACTGGCTCACAGATCACTAATTGTAAAGGAACGCTTGTTGGAAATCTTCCAAAACCGTATAATTGCTGTGGGCCATGATATCGAATGGCCTCACCGAAGTCATGATTTAACACCATGTGATTATTTTTTATGGGAACATTTTAAAAACAAAGTGTATGTAGCTCCTCCAATTAATTTAGTTGACTTGAGGATGCGCATCACAGCAGAGGTTAACATTTTAAAAGATAATCCACATCGTGTGAAAAAAGTAATGAGAAGCATGAGAAAAAAGCCCAGGTTTGCATACATAGGAATGGCGATCAAGTAGAAGGAAGAGGATAGTAAACACAACTGAGTTCAATAATGAATAGTTTTCTTTCTATTATTTCGAATGCAGGTTCTTTAAGTGAAAAACGATGTACAGAAACTGTTGTTTTATTTACAGGGGTTCATAAAATTTAATTAAAAATTTTTGCGCAACTTTCATTTTGGTGCCTATTACTTAACTATTAAATGTTATGGAGTGGCTACGTATTTTAAAAAATGTGCAAAGACTGATAGAAAATTATATTCTACGTCGAATAAAGCTAACATCCAAAATATCTTAATTCGTTAAAAAGTTATGACATTTTAAACATGGGTGAACCTTTTTTTGGGTCATACTGTACAGTAGTAGCATTAAATAATACTCGAAACATTGAGAGTATGATTGTTTTGAGTGATTTGGATGGTTTTATGTGTGTCCATGAAGAATGAATGACTTCGATTATATACCATATTCAAACACTGTGTAGGAGATGTTATACTCTGCATTTTAAGTGCGTGAAACTGAATTTAACGTTAAGTTGTTTGTGATTGAGTTTAATCACAACTTTTAATATAGTTTATGTGAAACCAGGGCGTCAAAGGGATCTTTTCGCTAACCATCGAAGGCGACGACGGAATATTCGCTGTTACCCCTTCTGTCATCCGCGACTCGTCAGACTTCGTCATCAACGTCAAGAATCCTCAGCTGCTAGACTTCGAGTCTCGCAAGAACGTCGAGTTCAAGGTAGCGTGTTATCCACGAAAACTTTTTTACAGGTCTTGTCATAATTATCTTATCAAATTTAATTGTACACACTATAAACTTGTCGTTAAGTCCTATGTCGAATTTTTGAACTTTGCTCATAAATAATTTGATAACATCTAACTTTCACGAGCATCTTCTTCGATTTACTTAGCGTTGGTAGTTAGGAGACTGAAACTGAATCAGGATTTCACAGAACTGTGAATAAACTGAAATCAATTTCTGTAGTTGTTGTAATGAAATCTTGCTCAAGACACTGTTTACTGAAAGTGAGAACTTGTGAACAACATATTCCTTGCAAGAGAGGTAGGTTTGGCCCCAGCCAGTGGTCGTTGAGGTCAAGGCTACGAAACTGTAATCATTTTAGATTTCACTGCATCACGTCAATCTTCACAGATTAGCAATTTAAGCCCAAAGTTATTTGAATTATAATTACCTAATACGTCCCATGTAGATAAAATAACCATTTTGGATGAAAAGAAATGACCTTTTGTGATAGACGAGCAGTTGTCATTCCCTACAAATTTAGTAAAACGAAAATAGAATCATTAATGAAGAGTCTAAGAACAGCCAAGAACTTCATCCAGCGTTCAATTATTTTATCGTAGTAGTATACAAATTTCTCAGCAATTGTAATCTTTTCTATTTTGAGTTTAATGCAAGTAGAAATGTTTTTCAGGGTTTTCAGTGAATGAATATAATTTATTATTATCTCTAAATCTCTGTTTTGACATGAATTTCCATAATTATACAAATATTTTCAATAGAGTAAGAGTTTAAATGCTGGTGAACGAATGTCGTTCGTTAGATGATACGATTTTTTTGTGTCGTTCCAGGGTTGAAGTCGATTGATTTTTCAAAGATAAAGACGATTTTTATCCTAACATTAATTTACTATGGAAGTGGAAGAAAATGAGCAGATAACTTTCTTAGATGCTCTAAAAAAGTCGAACTGAAACTGATAACATCTGTTGCGAGGAACCCAAAATTCACTGGTTTTGAAATTAATTACTTCCTTTGTATAAATGAAGGGTACATGCAACAGTGCAAAACTACTGTAATACACACAGTATATCTGATATACATCACCTACATCTTTCAATACGAAATAGAATACCTTCATAGTCGTGTAGTACACAGTCTTTTTTTCACCTTACGTGTGAGATTGCCAAGAAATCGACCAAATACCGCGATAAAAATAGTCTTTGAATAATTTTAATGAAGATTTTAACGATGCCACCTACCTATCGCAGCTGATCGCTCGCCCTGTGACGGGCGGCCGGCAGACGTCGAGCGAAGCAGCGATCTCTGTAGCCATCCTCGACACCAACGACAACTCCCCTGTCTTCTCGATGGACGTCTACCAGGCTACTTTCTATGAGAATATTACTGCTTCTACCTCCATTCTGCGGGTGGGTGTCATATATTTGCTAGGCAAACCTGGCGTTGAAACCTTCCCGGGTAAAATATTTATAACGTGTTTATGAAGACCAACATATGTATCTTCTTTCATTATGAAAATGTAAGATGACAATACAGTTTGAAAGAAAAAGTCTGTTGAACACCTGCATCAGTGTTAATACATAGACTTGAAAAATTAGACATTGGTAATCAGTGCTCACTTCAAAATATTTGTCCCGTACTGTAATTATGAATCATACTGTACTCTTTGTTTCACAACTGTACGACCGGCGTTGATAATTAATGAGAGCTGCTTTAAGAAGTAATATATTGTATGTTTAGGACTTTTTATGAAAATGTGTTGTTTTTTAGTAATTAGTATCCCTACCTGCTGTGTATATTTTATTGTTTTGAAGATAAATGCTATAGGTTAGATTTATCATGAAATTAGGATTATAAACTTGCAAGATTTAGAAACTAAGACGGAATATGAATGACCACATCATACGTTTCATGGCATTTAATTTAATCTCTAACTAGAAGAACTCCATTCTGTAGAATTACTAAAACATAGAATTATTTTCCAAAGAAATTAAGTGAGTACGAGTTCACTCAATCTAAAAATTATTGTTTCAATTGCTAAGTAACATGAACAAATACAAAATATTATTAGGCATACTTGACAGGTTCACAAGTTCAGAGAGTTTGAAAATATTTTTTACCTTAAAAGAAATTCGTATAAAGTGCTTACTTCGTTAATTATTAGCACAAAAAACTATCTATAAAGTTTGTATCTGTGCTGAAAATGGGTGCAGTTTTAGGGAAACGCGCTCTGTGGGTTTCTAGGGATGTACAAGCGCTGTATCATCCATGGAGGAAAAACAAAATTTATTTTGCAATCTTTCTTGTTGAGCGTATCAAGTGAATCTAGATTTAATAAACAATTAAAAAAAGTAATTTTAATCTTGTGGCATATTGCCTGATGAGCTGACTGCATGAGCTCTGCCTCCAGTACGAGTGTTGTTAAGCCAAAACTCATCTTCTGCTGGCAGTGATTAAGTTCGATTGCGCAGGGTATCACTGCTTGAAGAGACGATCGAGGTAGGAGCTCTGAAAACTACTACTTCTAATTGAAGTTTCTCATAATGAACTGCCCTCGTAATCTGAGGGAATATGCTAGTGCCTAATACATTGTTTTACCTAGAAATATTGTCAGTTCTTTTTAAGTTAAATATGCCATAGTATGCCGTCTGAAGAAGTTTTAGTTGGCATAGGTGTCTAAATGACTCTATTGCCTATATTCTACCCACATTTGATAAACAGACTCTTGGTGATATGCATTACCGTGTTAATACTAAGTTCATCTTTAAAGTAGCTTATTTTTCCTGCCGATGAGTACATCAAATTCACTCATCGATGAAATGTGTGTTATGTTTTGGAAACAATTGAGGGAAAAAGTCGTTTTATATTCCACTGGCTTGAAATAAGGCTAAGATAAGCGATAGGAAGCGATGCACACCATTCAACAATTGTTTCATTCTGTAATTTTTCAAGCAAGGTGTAGCGCCTAAATTAATAGCAGTTAATTTATATCTGATTTTAACTTGGCTTGTATTTATGAGAGTTTACCACGCTCCTCAGGTGACAGCGACAGACAAGGACAGCGGTTCTTACGCGTCTGTGCGCTACACGCGCCTCAACGGACGCATGGCCGACCGTCTCTCCCTCGACCCCATCACGGGCGTGATCACATGTGCAACCAACAACCACGATTTCGACCGCGACCATAACAGTGAAGGTAAAAAATTATAATATGTTCAAAGGTATGTGAGAACAGCATTTGTAGGTACACGTAAATGCTATTGGAAGGAGCTCGGCCTAATACTTTCACGTGTATGAATAGAATAGAATAGAATGAGGCTATAGGAACGAACCTTCGGGCCTATTCTTGGGTCGGATAATTACTTCGATAATTATTCGGTTGTTTATCCAAGTCCCATGCCGTATTTCTAGCCGCGTCAACCATGTCGGCAGCGGGATTCGAACCCGGGTCTTTCCGCTCGCAAGCAGATTCGCTCACCAGTCGACCAAGCTGGTGATTCGAAAAGTACATTTACAGTTTTCATAGTAAACAATTTCTGAAAGTACTTACGAACTATTCCTGACACAACGACTGCAAAAGTACTTGAGATATCTGAGCCTGATGTTTTCCTTCAAGAGCTTTGAAGTTGTCGAACATTACACACGGATTCTTAAATTGCCTGTGATGGTGCGTAAGAACTCATTTAGAGGTGCTTATTGACGAATGATTGAAAAATAAATTTTTAATAGTCTCGTGTAAAAGTATTTCAGCTGTTTTCCCAGACGAAGATTGACATATTTTTGATCTAATTCAACTCAACTTTAACTAACTCAAGCTAACTTAACTTGACCTCGGCTAGATAATTAAATTCTAGACCAACAATAATAAGACCACTTGCAAAAAAATGGAAATGCTTCAATAAAGTATTGCACTGTAATTTTAGACATACACATAGCGCGAAACTCCACGTGCCTCTTCCATAAACGAAATGATTATTTTCAATAATAATAACATAGATAATGAAAAAAGTTAATGGTTCTACATGTTTTTCATCAATGGATGTAACCCAAAGCGTTTTTAAATGAGCCAATTAATAAGTTCCCCTCACAAACTTTCACAACTTTGATCACCTATGACCATTATTTTCCCTTCATATTAAAAAAAGTAGGATTTAATATTTTTTCTTAGTTAAATTATATAGTTTTCAATTAATAGTTAAATAGAAAAACTTCATAACCAAATCTGACAAAAGTGTAAAAAAAGTTCTCTAGTTGCCTTTATTTGTGGGCTTCCAGAAGCATTTTGCAATAAATTTGGTCATTGTCATTTGAACTCAACTGTCACAAACTCTGTGGGATCGCAATTCAGTGCAAACCTAGTTTGCGCTAAAATTAGCTCGTCGACAAAGGAAAAATTCCAGAAACGTGAAAAATTTGATTCGTGATGGAAGATTAACAAACAATTTACAAATAGATGAAAAACCTAGTTTTGCCGTTAGTTTACAGTGCGAGCCACCACTTAAAAATAAAAGAATCAAATGTAATGACGTTCAAAGATTATAGTCATGAAAATTTGATCATTTTTGTCATATGTTTACAGTATTTTCGTGTCCATAAAATTATCTAATGCAGTAAACAGTGAGCTTCAATAGTACTACTTCTGTTTGAAGGAAACAACAAACAACGGTGTATCCAGCTCTATAAAAGTCTGTGAACACTGAATGCCTTGGGGTTTCTTCCATGATAAAGAAGACAATGAATCTTGAAGGAATGGGTTCATCTTCACTCGGTAATGCCAATTTACTGACACCAATCAAATAAATGTAAATTTAGGTCAGAAATTGCGTTTTGCGCTAAATCTCGAGCTGAGGCTTTCTGGTCTCCATCAATGGGTGAGTGTTTCTCACACTCTCATAGCAAATTAATGCCGTATAACCAACCAGTAATACAGAAAGGATATAATATAGAGAGTGAAAACATGTTTGGTTGCCATGTTCTGAACGATATTATATAATATTATGTCATATTATATATATATATATATATTATGATATTATGCTCGTTATTATTTCCATATAATAAAACCTCCATTGAAATTGTAGAGATAAGGCACAGGACATTCTATTTCTCACTTACCATTTTATTCATCGTTGCCAGAGTATCAACTGACAGTAGAAGCTCGGGACGATGATGGCAGCGGCAACTCGGCCACGGCACGGATCATTCTGCGAGTCAAAGACGTCAATGATGAAGCTCCTCAGTTCAAGTTAAAGGTTTACGAGGGCGTCCTTAACCCAAATGGAAGAAGCCTCCGTGAACCTATAAACATTGAAGCTATTGATGAAGATGCAGAAGAGCCCAACAACCAAATTAATTATTCCCTTGAGCGAACTGCGTACAGTGATTACTTTGTGATCGATTTGATCAAAGGCGTTCTTAAAGTGAGGACTGGAGTCGAGATTCCTAGGGTAAGTGTGGTAATGGAACTCATAATATGCTACAGGTGGAAAAATTTATATGGATTTTGAAAGAGGCAGTAATGTTAGTATTTGCGCATTCATATGATTTGGGAAGATATTTGCGTCTTTGTAATCCAATCGAAGTGAGAGAGCCGAATTTAAAACGATGCAAAAAGATGCTTGAAGCACTACGTAGTACGAAGGTGTGATTTTCTGACAGTGTTGAGATTAAAAATACATTTCTACAAGTACGCATATCAGCTGAAATTCAAGCCACTCTAAACCAAGAAAAATGTCTTTTATTCTCTTTCGTTTTCAGCTACCTTTCCATAGAAACAGAGCAATCCATAGACTGAACCCTGTGGTGAGGAAGAAGCGGCAGGCCATTACCAGCTTGGATCCTGTGGTGAGGAAGAAGCGGCAGGTCATTTCCAGCTTGGATCCTGTGGTGAGGAAGAAGCGGCAGGTCATTTCCAGCTTGGACCCTACTTTTGACACGGTGGACAGAGGGCAGTACATCCCACTGACCGTCCGGGCCACAGATCTTGGTGGGTGCACAGATTGTACATTTCCTGTATTAGCACATCCTCTGATGTACGTCGCAAACCAATCAAAACTAAAAGCTTCATGATGAAGGGTTATATCAAGATGGTTATTTGATATCACGTAGCAAAGGACAGTCTACATTAATGCTCCCATTTTCATAGTTACAGTCTGTCATGACAGTTGTAGCACTAATACATGTAAGTTTATTAACAAAATATTTTTTACAGAACATGTAATTCGGTCCTGTAAAAAATATTTTCTTAATAAACTTACATGTATTAGTGCAACAACTGTCATGACAGACTGTAACTATGAAAATGGGAGCATTAATGTAGACTGTCCTTTGCTACGTGATATCAAATAACCATCTTGATATAACCCTTCATCATGAAGTTAACAACGGAGCAACGTTGTTGCAACGAGTGTTTGTAGTAACAACCTATGTTCGAACTGGAAGTATTAAACTCGTACAACATTTATTTGCAGAATGTTTTCCAGATAGACGTTCGCAATGCAAGTCTGTGATTCAGAACAATGTTAGGAAATACCAAACAAAAGGTACTTGCTTGAATCTTAACAAAGGCTGTTCCGGTAGAAGGAAAACTGTGAGAATTGAAGAAAACACTGAAATCGTTCGGACGATAATTCAAGAAAACGAAACTGTATCATTTAGAAAAAATAACTCGCAGTTGTCAAAATCATCATATAACCGGATTGTTGAAAGAGATTTAAAATGGTATCCATACAAGATGCATTTAAGACACCAACTCACTGGCAATGATTATGTTCGTCGTGAAAATTTCGTTCGACGGTTTCTTCGTAAACCTGATCGATTTATTGATAACATTATTGTTGGCGACGAGGCAGCTTTTTTCATGAATGGCGAAGTTAATAATCATAATGTCAGGAAATATGCGCCACAAAACAACCCACCGGAATGGAACTTTGAAAAAAGTATTTGTCAGGATAAACTAAGTCTTTGGATTGGCTTATGCGGAAATGGCTCTCTCGTTGGCCCATTGTTTTATGATAATAACCTCACTGGTGTGGCTTATCTGGATTTGATCAACGAAGCAATAGTCCCTGAACTCCACCACATTTATGCAAATTGATTTAACAGGCTATGGTGGTTTCCGGACGGTGCTCCTGCACATCGTTTACGCGTTGTCAAAGAACGGTTAAGATAGTTTTTTGGCACGTGCATTGTAGCATTGAGTCATGATATACAGTAGCCACCCAGATCCTCAGATTTAAGTCCCTGCGACTATTTTCTATGGGGACATTTGATGAATAAAGTCTACTGCAGGGCTCCGGAAAACATAAACCAGTTGCGTGAAAAAATAACGCATGAAGTAAATTTGCTCAAAAATAATCCAGAAATGATCAAGAGAGCCATGAGAGCAATGAGATCGAGAGCTCAATTATGCTTTGTTAGGAATGAAAAACACGTGGAAGGAAATGAGCCTTAGAGAAATAATTCTATATATATATATTTTTTTATCATCAAATTATTTTAAAATAAATGAATTAAAAGAATTAAATATTATGTGTTATAATAAAATAAATGTTATCTGAAATCTAATTTGAAGCTCTTTTGCCCTTGCGCGAAAAGGCTTTTCGGTAGGTAGTGTGAAATTGCTACTGTACAAATACCATCAGAGATAATTAAATGAAATTTCTAACATTGATAGACAAAAGCTGTATTCAAAAAATATTTTTACAGAACCGAATTACATGCAATAGATTTAAAGTTATATAAATTGAAATTTCGGGCCTCTTTTTTATGGGACACCCTGTATATATGTAATGTACATATATATATATATATATATATATATATATATATATATATATATTTCGTGTCACGCTCAAAATTAAAGCGATCAAGAGCCTTATATACTCGAATCCGTATCGTGGTTACCAAATTCGGCGGGGTATTGCATATATCACAACATGTATACATACAAAAGCTCCCAGTTGCTTTCGGTAATGCTGAACTTTTGTATCTAGGATATGACACGAATGGCTATAACTACTTTTATTGCGGCTCAAAAATACTGTATTTTAAGTGTTTATTACTATCACAAGAAAAATAAGTTACCTTTGATATAAGCTTAAGCATAGAAATTCCACTCGAACGAAAAAAAAGACTGAATCGAGAGCGAAAAAGAAGGGCTAGAGAAAGATTATTTCAAGAACAACAAGCTGTTGTAAGGCAACAGAGGCGGGATCAGTATACATACAAGTGCAGTATGCATTGTGTTCTTATATGTAATTTTATTTAATATCTTTCCAACACTATTTGCCATCATTTTTGATGGCACGGGTACACTAGTTATTATATAGGGTGTCCCAAAAAACACTATCCTCAATTTTCAAGGGCTGTAATTCAGAAACAATTAACCTACAAGGAATCGGAAAGTTACATTTTCTTTTCGTATTCTTTGGTATCATTGATGCGGGGATCGTAAGTTGAATTAAGTATGAATACGTAAGCGTGATCTTAAACTATTCAAGATTTCTACCGATCGAAGAGCCTCCCCATTATGCAACTCACAAAAGAACAAAGAAAATTCATCGTTGAGAAGTATTTTCAAGCGAAAAGTTTCCAACAGGTCATTCAATCATTTCAAGAGCATTTTCCTGAAAGACAGTCTCCAATAAAGATGACTGTTTTGAGAAATGTTATTAGGTACTGAACCGCTGGAACAAGCCTGAATCTCAACAAAGGTCGATCAGGACGGAAAAGAACGGGGCGATCAGAAGAAAATGTTCGAATTGTTCAGGGAGCACTTACAAAAATTCTGCAAATCTCTGCAACAAAAGGTGGATTAGATGTTACTTAATCTACATTCAACAAAATTATAAATTTGGATTTGAAGTGGCATCCTTACAAAAAGCATGTGCGGAGCAAACTCCTCGATAACGATCTTCCTCGGCAGCTGAATTTTGCTCAATGGTTTTTGCAAAGAAATGTTCGGTTTGTGGACGACATTGTGGTTGGCGATGAGGCTGTTTTTCATTTGAATGGCAAAGTTAATAATCACAACGTTCGCACATATGCACCGAAGAACCAACCTCCTAATTTCAACTTTGACGTTGGAATTTCGAGAGAGAAAGTGTCTGTGTGGATGGGACTTTGTGGCAATGGACATGTCATCGGTCCTTATTTTTACAACAATAACTTAAATGGAGTTGAATACCTTGAACTAATAAATAACAGGATCGTTACAAGGCTTCGAGAAACACATGGAAACAGAATCAATCGAACCTGGTGGATTCAGGACAGTGCTCCTGCGCATTGAACTGTTGCTGTAAGGAAAAAACTGAATGAGCTATTCGGCAGTCGCATTATCGCCTTAAATTATCGTATCGAGTAGCCCCCCAGATCGCCTAATTTGACGCCGTGTAATTTCTTCCTTTTGGGACATCTAAAGAGGAAGGTTTATAGCTCTCCACTGCGCGATACCGACGAACTCAAGCAAAGAATTGAAAATGAGGCCAATTTGCTGTAAGGAGATGATGCTCTCGTTAGACGAGTGATGGCGGGAATGAGGAGGCGAATGCAACTGTGTATTGAGAGAAACGGAGGACACACCGAAGGAAACGAACAATAGGAGGAACATTTCGATTGTTTTTTATTTTAGAAGCATTTTACATTTAATAAACGATTGAAAGTTATTAAAAACATGGTTTTAATATCATACAATTCGAAGTTTGACAAAAGTGTGTAAACAGGTTTTCAGTATCGGTCACTAAAAATACTGCTTAAAGAAAACGGTAGAATCAATTCTTCTGAAATTTTGTACAGAGATGAAACAAATGTTGAAAAAATGTAACTTTTCAATTTTTTGTAAGTTTAATAGTTTCTGAATTACAGCCCTTGAAAATTGGGTATGTTTTTTTTGGGACACCCTGAATAGTGGGATAGTTAATGATTGATAGCCATTCGAAAGCCAAAACATTTTTTGTGATCACCCTGTATTTTGATGCCAACAGGATCACCACCGCAGAGCAACGTCGTAACAGTGAGGATCTACACAAAAGAGTACGTCGAGATGGCTATGACTTTCGTGTATCCACTTAGCGCTTCCGAGGTCAACAGTTATCCGGTGGGACTACTAGAATTACTTCTGATGGCTGCATGAATTTCATTTCATTTCTTTGCCGTCAATCTATTCAGAAAAAAATTTGAGATGTAATTTTATGATGAGGATGATAACTTCATTTTGAGGCTTGAATTTGTAGAAGGAGCAAGTATTGATTTTACTTGTGAAATAATTTGAAGGAATGAAACTTTTAAAATATTTTGGAGTCGTTCCTTCGATATTTACACTAGTTAAATTAGTGAGTTTAGGTATGACGAGTATGTCAATGAAAAGTGAAAAAACGTTGTTGAGTGACCTTTTCTAGCTCAAGATATTACATAAACGCTGTTTTCATAATTACAATTTTTCTTGTATAATTCTTTCATTTTGTGATAACATCGATACGTGAAGTTCTTTTTTTGAGGGCAGTTTCATAATGGAATAGTGTAACCTATTAATATAGAGAACGACACCCTTTGCACTACTGCCAATAATGCAATTAGCGAGTGACGCTAACGAGTTTTAATTATTTTGATTGTTTCAGTAAGTGCCAAGTTGAATAGATATGACTCAGTACATCCTGCCAGAGTCCAACATTTGATGAGAAAGAACTCTAAACTTTGCTCGTTTACTTTATTTTGATAATGTTAGAATATGAACAAGCTGACCTTGGAAAATATTGCCTAGATGTAGAAGTTATAAAAGGAATACTTTTCTATTTTGTTGATGGCATTAATGGAATATTTTAAAAAAGCAAGGCAAGTTTGCAGCCAAAATTATTTCTAAATTCATTTTCCTTTCATGTAAAACGTTTTTTGATGGAATATATTGTTATATTTCTTCTTGGGCGCTCTGAACAACTTATTCTTTATCTGCCATTTAATTTGGGAAACGAAACAAAGCGCTACATTTGACTCTATCGACTGGTAATGTTTTGTATTTGTGCTAAAGATTGTTCTGCTCCCGTCATCAGGAGCAGGTGCGTAAAACGCTGGAGATTATCACGGGTGCCGCCACGGAAATCACACGTGTTGAGCCCTACAGAGGAGGGCTACAAGGCACAGAGGAAGACGCCCGCAAGTGAGTTCTGATAAATTAGAACTTTCTGTGGTATTGTTAGCGTACAATGCGATGACAAGACTCATTAAAATTGTTCAACCATGAAAATGTTCAGCAAACTGTGCAGCGTTTCGTTGTTTTTACTCATATTGAAGTGGGGAAAACATGCCATATGCGTTCTTAGTTCAATTATGTGATAGCGAACCATTTAAAAAAAGGAGATTATCTGCAACTACGTAGTTTCACAAACGAAGTTTGTGAAGTAGTGTGTGATAAATTATGCAACTTCATACTCAAATTTATAAAGCAGCAAAAGGTTTGTTTTTATCCCGCATCATGGTAATTTCAAAATTAACTCAAACTCTGTGTTTTTAGGTATGCACATATAGCATAATAAGTTTGAAATCTCATGTGACAACTGGCAGGCAGGCTTGTTTTTAATACAGCACCAAATTCTTGATATTTCATCCGGTGAATTTTCCTCTATTATTTTATTTGCTTTAAACAGATAATTCCTTTTTTATCCTCATATGAATATATTTTTTATAATTTTTCTTCAATTTATCAATTTCTTCCAGCTAGGATTTGGTGCTGTAGCCTCCAACACTTCTTTTCTTCATTTATGTTAATACATGAGGCTGGCGACAGTGGTAATACGTAGTTTCTTAACCAGTATATTATATCTAATGGGCAAAACAACTTGACCCAGCGAAAACTAGCAAGAAAATGAATTGAGGATAATCTGAATTAATTGGACTCCCTATTGGTCTTCACAGGGTCAAACAATAGCCATGTCTAAATGAAGATGATAAGCTTTCAGCTATAATGATATTTTCGAAGTGATAAACACAGGTGCAAAATATATTTATTTTTCTAGTACATTCTTGTTTTTATTTCAGAACATAAAATATTTTTTGAGTCTTGTATAAGAAACTTTGGAGACTCAATTTCTTACTCTTTTATGTTCTAAAACTTATCATTAGCAAACGAAATCGTAATAAGTTTTTCATTCAGGTGATGTACGCTTCCAAACTTCTGTGTTTATTTTTTTTAACGATAGAAATCCTACAATAGTAAATACTTAAAAAAGAACGTTTACCTGGAATAATGTTGAAGGAATTGAGCTACCCCTTGAGTTACGATTGGCTGAAACTACTTCTTAAAATTTTGTACACTAACGCTAAATTGATCCCAGGAGTTTCGTGACTGCCGTAGTTCGGACGCCCATACAGAACACAATTGACGTCGAACTTCTCTCCCAGAGGCTGAGCAATCACACCAGGGAACCTTTCTTACAAAAACAAAAGGAATCAGTAAGTATTTGAAGTCTTATTTCGTATCATCAAGCCTAAGGCCCCAAAATGTTACAAAATTCCTACCGTTTATATATGTACTGTATTTTTTAACTGAAAAACATCTGTTTGCAAAATCGAGTGAACTTTCAAGAGGCTAAAAATCTAACTAAATTTTCAGCGATGAAACCAATTTCAAATATGCTGAGGAATAAATACTTCAGATCAAGTGCAATATACCTTCATGCTTCATATTCACTATTTTTTACAATTTTATACTTCAACAGAATACTCGCGTGTTAAATTGAATTTGTATTTCCGATTTTTTAGCGTAAAGAAAACTAATTACAAAAGCTTTTATCGAATAGATTTCTCATGTTTCGAATTAAAAATGAAACTAAATTTGAAATGTTTTTTTATGACACAAACTGTAGCATTCCACTTGTGTCTCGTTATTAATAAGTTCAATTGACATACTGACGGAATATTAAGATCGACTAATTTAGAAGATGGTTACAGTAACTAAAAATTTATTGTCTGTTGAGGGAAGATTTCCAGGGTTTCATTTCTGTCTCATGTTGAACGTAAGCATCATATATGGCCAGATGGTATCCGTTGGCAGTTTATGGGAATTACATTCATTTGTTTGAAATTAAAAGAACTCTAAACTACTCAGTAATTTTTTTAGATTTATTTGTTTAAATAGAAAAGAAAGTTTCCTCATTTTTAAAAATAATTACAGCACCTTACACTATGTAAAACCAGATTTTTCAAATCATGTGGGAGAACTGAAAGGGTATTTTAACCCATAAAGAACAAATAATTTTACTTCCCTCACACTTTAAAAACTATTTCACAGAATTCCAATGAACTAAGAATTACTTGGTTCAGAGAGAACGCCATTGTGATGTCTGCATCTGGGAAATTTATTTAATAAAAATATTCTAATGCCTTAATGTTAATTGAACAGGTACTGATAATTTTTCAATAAATATTGCAAAATAAAACTTTTTAATCAGACAATAACATCAAGAAGCTTCTTCATACTCGTATACTACATCAGAGAAATTAACGAGCTTGAGAAATTTCATTGAATCAAATATTTAAGTGTTGTATTGTGCAAGTCAGAGAAGCGACCGAGATGATAGGTAGAGTAATTGTAATACTTACAAGATTTTTTCGCTTCTCATGGCAAAAAAAATTATTGAATGTCGGAGTTCATTTTGATTTAGCTCACATGTTTGCTCATTTTTTTATAACAAAGAATCTTTCGAGTTTTCTAGAAAACGATCATGCAAATTTAACAATTTCATCAACAAAAAGGGAGTTTAATTAACTAGTTTTTAAGTGTTATTCATCTTGCAATCAACAAATATGTATGTAATTTACTCCCCAGTACCCACCAGATCTTCAATTCCAGGGGTCATTATTTTCGAAACAGCAAAAATCCACGGAAACCAAAACGAATATTTAACTTACTTTGGTCCGGTCCTTGAATTGTCAGTGTGATTAATCTTCAGGTTTATGGAAATTAAAATGAATATTTCACGCACTATTCTCATACAACTCATGGTTTTTTAAAAAAGGACTTGTTTACATTAGAGAAAGGTGGTTACTTTTATAACGGGTCAAATATGCCAACAGGTCTTAATACACTTTCTGTAGTCTGTTTGACTCATCTTTGATGCTGATCCCATTTTTGTCAAACAATAATATATTACTCTTAATTACCAGGAAAAAGAAATTGCAGAGCTACAGAGCGTAAGATCCTCCTATGTGGCTGGCGTTGTGCTCTTGTGCATCGCTCTAGCAATCATCATCCTCATCCTGCTGTGCTGCTGCTTCTGTGCTGGCTGCCCCCTCTACAGTGGCAGGTAACGCTACTTTATAAACACAAAGTCCAGTGAATGCTAAATTTATTAATAGAAAATGGATTGTTGGATTCAAGCTTATCTTTGATGTGAAAATTAAAGCAAACAATGAGAGTTTTTGAGCGACAAAGAAAATCTGAAAGTGCGGTGTAGTTTTACACAATTTTAACTTTTATTTATAATAAATCAGGTTCAATTTCAAATACGCTCAATTTAGAGTGATGTACGTACATTTTTTAAAATTATAAATTACAGTAGGTTGCGAATACCTACATTCATATTCAAAAATAAGAAGAGAACACAAATGAACCCTCATTCATTAGTACTTGTATGTCGCTACATAACATCAAAGTACTTAGAAAAAAAATATCATATCACACGAACACTTTGTTGTAAATTGGAACATGATGAAACTGAGTACTGCTTCTTTGAAATTGGTTCATTTTAAATTGAACTTGGGTTATTGTAAATAAAACTTGGCTCATTTCAAACTGAACTTGATTCATTTTAAATTTAATTTTATCAATTTTAAATTGAAGGTAAATGGTGCTGATTAAGTAACTTTACATCTACGAATACTTGGATACTTTATTTTAATGACCAGTTATCAGTTACATTTAATTCTTTTTTACCAAGGGAACTTTTGAAATAAATATTGATTAAATATTCTGTGCCGGTTATTTATTAAAATTATTGGCTGAATAAATAATGAATTTTTACTGATTGTAATAGCATGGAGATTTTGAATTTATCAAAGACTTTGATGTTGAAAGTTATATAAACCAGAAAGATAAATTCGTTAAAGACTAGATGTTTAAAAAGTACAGTTGCTAAGGTATGGTTTGATCTATTGAAAAAAAATTAAAGGACGAATAAAATATGAACGTCATAGAAGAAAGTTAACTGTTGTGTTAAGGTGGTTCAAACCAACTGACAGTGAGTGAGAAGTGTATGGTTACTAGCGTCATGAACCGAGTTTTCAGTGATTTACAGAAACGAGGTCAATGTTCAATATAAAGTAAAAGAATAAATAACAAAGGGTAACTAGGCGTCGGTACAAAGACACCGCTCTAATGTTTTCCCATATTTACAGAAAACAGATGAGCATGGTGACCGATGAAAATGGGGAAGGCATTTCCTACATCAAGATGGCTGAGTATGGCAATCCTCGTACAGAAAATGAGAAGATTTGGTGGGATTACTTTCCAACGTGCTGCACCGACCTGTTCTTGTCATGCGGGTGTCAAAGGCCAGACAACGGGAGGTACATTAGTAACTCCAGAATGGCTTGGAGTGGCGATGAGCGTCAGAGGTACTGGAGAACCCAGCAGCAGGGTGGTGGAGTCTTACTTGACGATGGCAATATGAGCAGAAGACAACCCAGAGACATGATGCATATCGAAGATGTTGATGAAGCTCGCCTTCACAGGCAGAATGTGATGCAACACCAGCAGGGAGCTATGCAGAACGCTGCTGTCGCAGGAGGAGGTGGGGAACCGAGGCGCTTGTTCGTTTTGAAGGACCCTAATGGAAATCCTCAACCGACTGATCATCTCAGAGAAGGAGAAACATATCTCGTTGAGGACGTGGATGAAACACCCAGGAACATTCACCTCCAAGACGCACAAGGGAACGGAGAGTACACTAGAAATCCGGGAAACGGAGAACCCCTCCGACTTCACGCCGGCCCGCGAGACGTCGCCCTGCTCACTGAGCAATTGAGGCGATCCAAACGGGCCGGCGAAGAGCCGGGGGGGACCCAGTCCTTACAAGGAGATGAAGGCGGTGGGGGGATGAGCTTTAGACATGGGGATGCATATTCCATGGGTGTAACACCTCGTGGAGATGGATATGAAGACTATACCAACAACGGTTCAAATTACGTGCATGGTGGAGGATCAGCTGGTATTAGCAAAGGAGGTCCTGGTCGAAGAAGACAGTTGGATGATACAGTAGTTCCAAAGCTAAGGATAAGGTCACCAAATGAAGAAGAAATGATGGAGGATATTGAAGACCTGTCTAGAGTAAGCCAAGGAAAGATCCACGGCTACCGACATGATCGTCCTGATCGTAGAGGTGGAGGAGGTGGTGGTGGCGGTGGCGGTAGCGTGGGTGGAGGAGGAGGAGGAGGAGGAGGAGGAGGAGGAGGTGGTGGTGGTGGTAGTGGTTATGGTGGAAGTGGGGGTATCTCTGATAGGGAGAAAGCAGAACGAGAGTATCATGAATACCTGGCAAAAGGTGGCACTGGGCAATATGCTTATCAACACACAAAGGCGTCTATTCTTCGTTATGAATCAAACATGGCCAAGCTTGAAGAAGACCAGCAGGCAGAAGCAGAGAGAGATCCTTTGTATTCCACTCTCCGACGCAACAGTGCTATCAAAGCAGAAGCTCGGCGAGCTGCTGCTTACGCTGCAGAGGATGATTCTCTAGAAACTAGGCGGACTTTGAGTCAAGCTGCTCTTGAATTAAAGAATCGTAAAGATGCTGTAGGGTGGTCTTACGACAAGCAGCCAGAACTGGAAAGAAGTGGCTCAGTGCCTAATATTCAGACAAACTTGGAAAAAGAGGCTGCCCAGCGAAGTTATAGCAGACGTGGATCTCTAGCGGAAGATGAGTATTACGATGAGAACAACAAAAAAGTTAAACGAAGTGCGAGGTCTCAACGATCATTCAAGCAGTCGAAGAGAAAAGACGAAGATACGAAGAGTCATCATGAGAAATCTAACAGTAATTTACCTGATGATGTAAAGTCCCAGTCAGCTGGCGGTGTTAGCGGTGAAATGGATGCTGATGCCCTAAGAGCATTGGAAGAACAGATGAAAAAAGATTCTGAAGAAGGAGATGAAGCTTCTAAGGCAGCGACGGACAGGAGCAGAAAGAAGCGAAATCAAATGACTGAAAAGAAAAGCATCTTTACCATCGCATACGATGACATGCAAACTAAACAACTTCGTCCCGACTCTGCTGCTCCTGACCCTTAGTAATCAGGTACATTTTCACTTCAACTTTTCTGCAAGATATTTTCGGTCCAAGAAAGTATAAACTAGTGAATGTGTTTTTGAAGTGCTGAAGCTTGAATTAGACACTGATTTTGATTTCTCGAAGCTGTAAGTTATCCAGCCAGAGAAGAATTTCATGGAAAATTTTTACTAATTAGGATATGTGTGTGTGATTATTTTCTATGTCTGCTACATTTGGTTTGAATTTTTTTAGAATTATTTGTAAGGCGGTATTAGCACCTGAGCAGATAGCTAGCGACAATTTTTTTTACAAAAAAATCAAGTTATTTCTCAGTTTTTGCTGATTCGCCATCATTACACTGCATAATCACTAGCACTCGACTATCCAAAATTACTACCTATAAGATTAACATTTTGCCGCTTTGTACCATGTATCATCAAATCATCATTCATAAAAGGATTTTCAATGCTCAAATATCTTGAGTTTTGTCAGTTAGGATGTGGCTTAAGAGCAATCATTTCTCGTCTGTAAATATTATATTCTGATATCTAATGTTACTGGAGAAAATCCCATGACAAAATTCCAAACGTTGTCTCTGCATTGTTCAATGAGGTATAGAGATAAATGGTATTTAAAATGTTGTATGATAGATGCAAATTTCTTCTTATCATCTTGCACGTCGCACTAATTACTCTACCGAGGTTTTTTGAAATTCTACTGACTAAAGCAGCCGGGTTCTTTCTCTTCTTCTTAAGTTAAACGAGCGCACAACTTGACGACTTATCCGCACGTTCTTTTCCTTTCATGATTTTTATGGTTCTGTACTTTTGGGAGCGGTTGAATATCTTGCTGAGAAGCTTAGTTTGGACATTCCTAATTTTTTATAAGTAAAAGTCGATAGTAGATACAGGGTGGCCCCAAAAAGTGTATACACTATTTGAATGTTTATTACTCTTTCATTAACGTATGTACACAAAATCTTATTAATATGAAATTCTGCGAAATTAAATTTCCTCTTCAGTTGTGAAATATCATTTTGATAGATTTTAGTTGTTATACAATATGCATCACGGTAAAGACAACCAATTTGACCCTTGTGCAGAGAAACAGAAATATTTATTGTAAAATAAAAAGTTCAAACCTATCTGGAAATATGGCTTAAAAAGTGAAAATAAATATGGTTAAAAATCAATTACTAAAACAAATAATAACGAAATAACAAGCACTTAATTTTTTCATCATCTTCTACCTATTAAAAATGTCCACCATTTTTTTATAAGCAATGTTGACATCTTTCTCTCATTTTCTTCATCACGCTTCTAATAAGTTCAAGATTTTCCTTAAGAGCATTAACATGATGAGTAATCTTATCTCTCATATCTTCCTAGTCTCTTGGAGGTGTTGCAAATACCAAGTTTTTCAAATAGCCTTAAAGAAAAAAATCCCACGGTGTGAGATCGGGAGAATGTGGTGGCCAATCGATTTCGTGACCAATCGAAATCACGCGTTCTTGCAAAGTTTCTCGCAAGAAATCTTGAACAATAATTCTTCTATGGCTCGGAACATCTTGAATCCACCAGACACGATTAAACCTGTTCCTATAGGCATCTCTTAGTTGTGGGACGATTAATTCAGTGAGAAGTTCCAAGTATAATAGTTTTCCCGTCATGTTACCTACAAAGAAAATTGATCCAATAATATGACCTCTTCCAGTGAGCCAAATCCACAATGAAAGCGTTTTGTGATAGAAGTTTTTTCGAAAATATTTTCTGAAGGGTGTTCAAGGGAGAACATGCTCTTGAATTTTGCCTGTTTACTAGTCCGTTCAGATGAAATGCCGATTCATCACTCAAATGATGTCCTCAACAAATCTTTGGTTTTTCTGCAAGAACCATTCACAGAAATTTCTTCGTCGCTCCAAATAATTTTTTTATACTTTCTGACAGATCTTTTCCGTGTAAAGATAGTAATTCATATCTTTTCTTACGATTCTCTGGAATGTTGATCTAGATAGGTTTGTTCCATAATGTCAGGTTGTAAGAGAAGGGATTTCTTCAATTTTTTGTCGGATTATTTGAATATTTACTTCAGTTCGTGCAGTTCCGAATCTACCCTTATTCCTGTTCAGAATATTACCATGAGCTTGCCACTTATCAATATTCCTTTCAACGGTCAACCTGAGCATAATTTGTCCATCAAAGGTAAGTTGAAATCTTCTTACAGCTTGCGATACATTTTTTGATTCAAAGTATGTTTTCACAACGAAGTATCGTTGTTTTCTCGTTAGCTGCATGGTCAAAAATCTAGGGTTTATTTGATTTGCTTCTAGGCAAAAAATATTTATGAAATGAAACGATGATTCAGATTAAAGAACTGTTCGGTTGTAGCTATGATACTCCGCAAATTTTTAATTTTTAATAGGAAAGTCTAAACAGATTTTTGTACTTACGTTAACGAATAAGTACTAATTATTCAAAAAAGTGTATACATTTTTTTGGACCACCCTGTACATCTCGTACAGGGTGGATCTCGATACAAACATCTCGTATTTTAAGAACCATTGTGAGAAATAAAGGTTATTTGTGAAAAGCTTGATTGTTGTAAATTCATCTAGCGTTTATCAAGACTTTATCATCACCCTGTTTTCCTTTTGTCATCTTTGCAGAATATATACATTTCTCGGTGTCTGGTATCTAACTTTAAAGCTAAATGTTCGTTAATTTTGTAGGGCAAAAAATGCTTGAATAGTGATTTTTAAGAGGATGCAGTGTTTTCAGATGACCCCTACATTGATTAAAACTTTTATTCATTTGAAGATCAGTATTTGAATTGGACGAAAATTAGCGTACGTTCGAAAGGTTTCTGTCAACCTGTACTCTAATTTTGATCTAAGTTATATAGTATGAAACTTGTGTTCGTTTATGTATATTTTTGTTTTTCTTATTTTATGAATATCCAATTTTTAAAAGACTATAATCTATAGAGTTCATTTAAACTATGTATATCAAATAAATCACTTTTTGGGAATTTATACTCCTAAACCTGAACATAGTACTGTAGACATAATTACTAAGGAACGCTAGATTTCCTCCTGTGAGTAGATTGCAATAGCATGAATTGTTTTGCCATATTTTTTCCGTAATCTCGGCCACGGAAATTTTCTTATCTATTTGTGTCTGTTGGCTATTCATACGCTATGAATTGCAATGAAACAATTGCAATCAAAGAATAATACAAAACCATTGTCCAGGGGGGATTTATTCATAGGTCAACTATTATTATTAACCTAAATATATAACTGGGTACCTCTGCATCGTGACAATGATGTTGGAGCATTTGAATTAGGAGTAACTAACTTAAGTACAAATAAGATTTTGATTCCAACAGAATTTATAATGTAAAAATTGCAATAAAATAGCTCCTATGATTCCATTCTGTTCAATCTAGCATCAAAAATTAATTAAAATCATCAAAATGGAAGGCAAGAAGGTAAAGTTATTCATATGTGTTCAGATTGAAGACAATTTCAACCATGCGCTGCTTCGTTTTCTCCTCTGCATTGTGAGTTTATCAGATCTTGAAATGGAGACCAATACTATAACGAATTGAACAGTTAGCATTTATTTTTTGTTTTAGTTGAAGATCTTGTTTTCAAGAGCAAAATTTCGATAGCGACTATGAAACAGAGAAGAAAACAGCGATAAAAGTACATATTGTTTGTTTTTGTACTCGGTTGTACAACTTTTACAAGAGAAGTAATATGTTATTTGGAGCAAAATTAAAGAAATAACGTTGGTAACCATCAACACTTCTTGATGATAGTCACCAATCCAAATTGATTAAGCTATCTAACTTTCCATCTGATATTCTACACAGGATGAAACATGCGGTGAAACAACAAATGTAAAGCTTATTGGATGTTCAATTACTTCTTCATGAAACTTGCTTGCAAAAAGTATAACTCCACCATTACGTCTAAGAAATATAACTGTGGAAAAATAATCATCTCTCATTAACCTTTAAATAGGACCAAGTAATGACATTATCGTTATTACACACGTTTCACTATTGAGCGACTACACGTTCTGTTTGTAAACGTGAAAGAAAATGCATTGCTTGAAGAGGCCCTGTTACCAAAATAGATCTACGGCCTCTGAAGAGTAACACTGACAGAATTGGTCACATTTTCTCCATTTCCACCACATTTGACTCCATTGGCTGGACTAGTTTCGTTATCCCACTCAGCAGGGATAGAAAATGTTCTTCATTCGAAGGGGTAAAACCTTTCCCGTATTTCTCTCCCCTACCAGCCTTAAATTGTATAATTTTTATTTTAGTTATTTTACGAACAAAGTTATTTTTCTTCAAGTTGTGTAGTCAGGGTTCACAAAGCTCTGACTCAGAGCCTAGAATTAATATTTTGATGGCAGAATTCAACCAAAGATTAAATTTTGACATGATGGCGGCATTGATGCTTTAGTCCGGCTTCTACACCAAAGTCTCGTGGGTACAGGTCTCACCTCTTCCAGTTGATAAATTGTTCAAGCTAACTTGACTTTTCTATCCTCTTAAAATTTTAAAATAATGTACGTTGATCTATTATAGGGTGCAATAAACCTTTTTTTAGCGTTCAAATCAGATGCAAGGAAGTGGAATCTCCCATTGGCTACATTACCAGTATGAACATTCATTTACTGGTGAGATTCCTTGTAGTCCAAGATACAGCTCCTCAGCAACGTCATTATTGATGGCTAGCAAACGACTACTTAAGAACTGGTCATAACTTTTAATTACGTTATTGAAAATAAAAATATTGAACAAACTAGCTACTTTATTGATAGATTGTTTGTCATTTGTACTTCTACGGATGTTTTACGAAATTGACATTGTCAGCCCCAATCCTCGTTAGTTCTTTTGTTTCTCAAAGCGTTACATGAAAACCATTATTTCGAACTACCGCATTAAACAATGCCATTGAATTTCATCCAGTACTTTAGTTGCTAGTGAAGTAAATTTTGAAGTAGTTTAACAAACATATTTTCTAACGATACTGAAGTTAACAAGAAGCATTTACTGTTACGCTTATCATAAGGAATCTGATTAGTATAAATAGTTCAACTGTATGGTGTCCCTACTTAATTTTCTAAAAATGCAGTTACAGGTAAAATTATACTCATAACTATACTCGTATACATATATAAGTGAAATGGTGAATGAATAAAACACGGTAAAGAAAGATTTCTTTACTATCAGAATTTTTTATAATACCAGTTAACTGATGAACTAAGTGTGCATACTCCTATTGTATTGTAAGGAAAATATAACGTTCACATGCAGCTGTCTCTGTGGTAAATTATTTTCAAAACTATTGAACTAACTATTTCAGCAATTTTCTCCGAGCCTCAAATTTGGGAAAATTTATCTATAAACTTTGTAAATTTCAGAAACGAAAACTATTTTTCTACCACAGGAAATCAGAGCCCTGGTCGAGTACGGTACGGGCCCAGATGACTCCGTACATTTTTTCGGAATCCGAGGAATCTGAAAGGAAGTTACCGAGACCGTCGAGCTCGAATTCTCCTGCATGTTCACGAAGGTCCTTCTTGATACAAGCTTGGTACACGCCGCCTACGTGACACTTGGAGAAGTTGGACCATCTCATCAGAGCGGGGGTCAAAGGGAATGCGATCTTGGTGAGAGGCAGGCAGTTCTGTTATTGGAAACATTACGAATAAGATCATGCAACAGCCATGAGTCATTGTCTCATTAAAATTTAATAGACTTAAACCTCAAAGCCTTGAAATAGCTGAATAGGACAGATAGAATAGAATAAGGCAATAGGAACGAGCCGTTTGGCCCATTCTTGGTTCAATACCGAAGTCCCATGCCGTCCAATGCCGTAGATTTAGGTGATATGACCTTTTCTACTGCTCTAGTGGTTTTCTCAGCGTCAACCTAAAATGAAATTTCCTTCGTGTTCAACAATTGCTGTACAAGGTGTGGTAAAATACATCTGCAGACTGCCTGAACCGAAAAGCCACCAAGACTTTATTTTGTTCAGTGCAATTGAATATAACGCACTCTTGCACCAATTAAAATGTTGTTAAATCGTCATTACTAAAAAATGTGTGATCATTGATACAGGCAAAAAACGTGATATTGTAAAATAGGTTAGGAGAGTCTCTGCTGCCTGGAATGAAACATCGTTGCAAACAAAATATATTTCACACTTTAATGAAGAAATTACTCCAGTATAACCATGAGACAAGTTTTATTCCTATAAATTATAAATCATACCCACAAATATGAATAAATTAATAATGAAAATACATTTCTACGTTCATTTTCTTCTCAGTAGGTTCTCATGAAATATATGAAAGGCAGCTTATAAAAAGACATGAATATAAAGAATACATACTGGCAACGCATTGTCTGCTACCACGCAATAAAGTCCCTTTCATCGAGTTGATACTTACGGCCATGTCTTTGCAGCCATTCACTGAGGTGATCAGATCACTCTTGAATTCGGCATCACCGCCAGAAAACGCGTTGATTTCAGCGATCAAATGGTCGTAGTTCAGATGATCGTTCTCATCCATCTGCGGAGAATGTTTTTCAGCGAAGGGTATGTACAGTTCTTCTGCTCATCTTGAGAAAGCAACTTATATCGTCCAAAATATCTAACCAAAAATATTGCATTCCTGTGCCTTATGGTTCACATTTTATAGGATAGTGATCAGAGACCCAGTAAACAGATTGGAAAGTTTGATGGCAATTGACTATTTGGCTTTCTGTGTAATCCACTCGCTGAGTAAGGATTTTGTATTCTGCTCTCTCAATGTGTTGCTTTCATCCAGTTTGCACAACGAGGACAAGCCGTAGAGCCATAAAAAGAAGAATGCCTCTATTCCAATTAGCACATTAGAAACTTATTGTTAGATGGTCGGTCACTAGGATTAAGCTGGTAATATTAGCATTGAAGATATTTTTTGGCGTCTACAGTTATTACTTTTTAGTACTACAATTGCTCTAAGCATTGAAGAATGATAAGTAAGAAAGAAAATAACTGTGAATGCTAAAGCTCAGATCACTGTGGGTTAAGTGTAAACTTATCTTTTAAGTAAGGATCCATGTACTGAACTTACGTATCCAAGTTCTCGTAGGACGCACGTTAAGTTAGAGGTCTTGGCCAGAGCTCTCTCGCTCAGATACCGCACCATTTCCTGGGTGAAGTAGGGCTTCTCTTGCAGGTGCTGTGCAATCAAACAAAATCGAGATGAGGATACATACAATTACTCGAAAGGCATAAAAGGCTCTTTTATACCTTTTCAACAGAACCACTAAATAATGTTTCTAGTATTTATGGTTCATATCCTCACTCTTCGGAATGAAAGAATATGATGAATAAATTGAATGCTTAGTCGTAAAAGAATAGTTTTAGTAAAATTTGTGTGAGTTTCAGCTGTATGACAAACAATATATTACATTCTAATTTAAGGTGCAGAAAGTGAATAGTTTTAATGTTGGTATTGAGAAAGAGGAATGAAGTTACTATTTCAAAACCCTAAAAGTTCTTTGCTTAACACGTTAAGTGCGGTTGCCTCGCCGGTGCAAATCTTCACTTTGTACATACAGTCACTAGAAAGCTTTGAAAACACTACAGAACCTAACCTCAGTGACCCACCGGTGGGTCACTTCGCACTTAACGTGTTAAAATCATAGACAAAAGCTAACTTGCAATCCCTATCTTTGTCTTAATTAAACGTTTTTCTTTGAGGATTAATTTTGTAGTTTTTTGTATTTTAAATAAAATGAATGCATGGCTGAAAAATATTCTGCTCATATTCATTTAAACGCAGTGGGACTTTCTATCTGGAGCCATTACATGTTCTGCAGACCTATCCATTCATTTAAGATCGCTTTGAAACTTTGTGCCTCCAATTTGAAGGAAGAAATTTTAGTTGAAGTGAGAAGACATTCAGAGAGCGAATGACTTGATACATAATCATACGAACTTTACATTTTTGATGAATTAAGAGATATAAGGCAGTATGCCTCTTGATTGATGGCACAGATTCTTTAACTAGATCACGTTTCTTTCAAGTTGTGGATGTTTACTACAGTAGACATGTGTTATAGTTCACTAAAGTAGACATGTCCACTTAGCTGTGGTAGTTATGTGTTTTCGCCATCGAAACAGTTATATTTCTTTTGTATTTTTATCAGCCAAAAATCCTATATTTAGTATTATAAAGTTATACTGCTAGTCATAGCATCAGCAAGTTAGTTGGACATTACTTCATCAGGGGGATTCCTTTTGGAATGCAATACAGCACTATTTTTTTTGTAAAAATATTTATAACACCAAACACTGTTTGACCTGAAAAATATAAGACTATATCAATTATTTTTCAGTGGTTTTAAATAGCTCTATTTTAATCAGTCGATAAAACCTTTCGCATTATTACATATAAGAAAACCCTTCATGAATTATTGTGGGTAAGACTTGAGAATTGTGTAAAAAAATCCTACTTCTCTCACATTTTTTCAAATGAGAATTTAACGATTCATAAGTTGTGAAGTACCTTTAAAATTAGGTTTCAGTAAAAATATTTCATCTATACATAATTCGAAGCCAATTTTAGGCAGGTTTGAGTCTCATTACCTCGTCTGTGTGCTTGAACTCGAACGTAGTTTTTGACTTGGGTTCAACGAGGGTGGCGCGTGTCGGCTGGTTACGGCAAGACGCTCGCGCTGCGCTGATTTTCGTGTTCTCGTCTCTCACAAATTGTCGACCGAAACAGAACTCCATCACCTGGTAATGGGATCATTTCTCATAAAAATATAATAGCAGTAATAACAACAATGAGAATAGTAATGATAATAAAAATAATGACTATTTGTAATACAGTATATTCAGGAGTTAACCCTATATACGTAGCAGAGTAAGGGTCTTTAGATGAGAAAACAATACGTACAAAAGGAAAAGGTTCTGTGTTATTTCATTCTTTTTTTTTTAAAATTTTTGTAAACCATCGATGTATACATCTAATTTGATCATGCATTGAAACAAAAACAACGGCACTTAAAGATATTTTATAACATCATAATGCTTAATTTCCTCAACAGTTACCAGCTTGTTTTTTCAATTTTGCGTTCCTCTAACTCAGTAGTATTTTTCATCGTTAGCTGTAATTCAGAATGGTTTCCTAAAATACTTTCTTGCATTAATTAATATGATTCTATTAGTCTTTTTCTTTCATATTTGATGTGGTTCTCATAAGAATTGAAGATCGGCAGATAATGTAAGGATGAATTCAAACAATGGAAATAGAAAAATGATCAAGTAAATATTTCCCAACGGTTGGTCGAAAATGTTTTAGATAATTACTCCTATACTTTTTGAAACATTTTTTGAGAATATATTATAAACTTCTCTTATTTTTGAGCCTCGAAACGTTAGATTTCCTTTGAATTTATCTGGGGGAGGAGTACTGTATTACAACTGCTGCTTCCAGTTCTACTGCGTCTACTGCTGCACAATACACAACTGCAAGACGCACCTACAATGTGATGTGCCAACTGCTGCATGATGCATCTACAGCTGCATGACGCACTTACAGCTGCATGATGCACCTACAGCTGCATGATGCACCTACAGCTGCATGACGCACATATATCTGCAACACCTACCTACACATGCAGCACCCCCCTACAGCTGCATGACGCACCTACGGCTGCAGCACCCACCTACAGCTGCATGACGCACCTACGGCTGCAGCACCCACCTACAGCTGTATAACGCCTCTACAGCTGCAGCACTCACCTTCTGCCTGGAGTAGTATGCGTTGACGTAGTCGTTAGCGTGCGCCCGGCGAGCGCTAGCAGAAGAGGCTGCTAACAGCACGAGCGCGAGAGCGAGGATGAGCTTTCCTGCCATGGCTGTCAAAAAGAAACACAAAAATTATTTCATGTGTTGACGAGAATAAAAATGGCCTCAGTCAAACTCAGTGATGTTGATTTTAACCCTGATGTAGGAGTAAATTTAATTAAATTCAAGTTTTCCTTAGATATATAACAAATTCTCTAATATAGGAATTATCATGATTAGACATGGGTAACAATTAAATTAATATTTTAAAAATGGGAAAGAGTAGTTATGGAATCCCTAGAACAATAAAATAAATGAGTTTAGAACGGAGCTAGTTTGACGAGCACAATTTGCAAGGGGGACAAATGCATCACGTTACCATCATACAATGGGAAAACATTCAAGTTTTTTATAATAATATAGTCTTGAAAATAGGGTTAATATTAAGTACGATCAATATTAGCGCCACTCCATCAAATCGGTGGACCTTGCAATTAGCAGTGAACCTTTACATGCCCTCTTTACCTGAAGAATTTGACTTGCAGACTGATGGTCGCGAAGCTTCGACTCCAATTTTATAGTCGGCCAGTTTTCGGTCAAAGTTCTGATTGGTGTTTGAGAGCCTGGGTGGAGAGAGACAAGCTCCTCCCAATCTTCAAAACTCTGCCCATTTGACCTTCCATAGCCACGATAAGGAAAAAATTTAAAATAAATATATTAGGCGCCCATACGATATTTTTTCTGTCAGAAACGATAAAAAGTTTCAACGAAAAAAGTTCGACATAAGGAAAAAGTTACCGGATGAAATTAATAAAGCAACATGTTTAAACCAGGAAAACCCACGAAGATATTTAACCCTTTAGCGACCAATTTTTTTTCTAGTTTGTACGTCTAAGCTCCCAAAGACCGTATGTACACTGATGCAATGAAGCACGCTGAGAGCCAGGCAGCCAAAAGAACGACGCTGTAACATGCCGCCGCGTTCAAACCTAGTAGCAACCACATATTGCTCACTGTTTAATTATTAGAACTATTCTCTCAAAGACCGTAAAAGAGGACCGTATGGTCCTTTTCGTCACTAAAGGGTTAAAAAGAAAAATGTAATTTTAATTAGAGTGCGGACGTTATGTCAACCTGTTGTGAAACCTTCATTAGAATATTAGCGGAAGGCATCTGTGTGCGTAAACACAACACACAGCGCATCTGTGTACGTAAACACAACACACAGCACATCTGTGTGCGTAAACACAACACACAGCGCATCTGTGTACGTAAACACAACACATTAAGCACATCTGTGTGTTGTCTACGTACACAGATGTGCTCATCTAATATTGTAAAAGCCCTCAGATGGTACATTTACGAGCAGTAAATTCTTGAAATGCTTGAAAGATTGCATAAGTGGACGCTCTCTTTTAATTGATAACGCGAAAAGAAATGTTTTAAATTAGTTTGACCAGTAACCTGGTCAAACGGAGGAATTTTCGACACAATCGGAGGAATTTTCATTAGCGTCAGGCATTTTAAACGCGGATAAGTGAGCGCCAATACGAGTGGAGGCTTTCGCAATGACGTCGATAATTATTCAAAAAAACTAGTATGCCCACATATGAGAATATTTACGTGTTTTTTACTGAATTTTCTCGTTTGATTGCCAGTGGACTCAAACTTTGCAAAGGAGTTTCCACACTGAAGAGAAAGAAGGGTAGTAGCGGAAAAAATGGCGTGTTTCATAGTAATCCTGTTCCTTGGTATTCACAATACAATGCTTACAATACATGTATACCCGTTTCATTGAAAAGTCAATTCTCAAAATAAGATAAACATTTTATTTCAGCTCCCCAGTAATACCTCATTTCCATTTAATTCCCTGATTCAGGTGCGACCTGATACATGTATACATATATCGTGGGGAGAAAAATAATACAACACGTTGATTAAATCGCCAGATTGCACATTTATAGACCACGTACAATTACGAGAATTGGTCTCTATGTAAACAATAGTATAAAGAGGTTAATAGTATATTTAAAATTTACAAATATTTAATAGAAAAATATATAGGAACATGTATTATAAATACGTGAACAAATGTTTAAAGCACATTTTAAGATATCCATACATTAATATTTCGTTCCATACCCCTTATTATTATTTATGGCTTCGAGACGTTTATAGTAGTTCACTACCAGCCTTTTACAAGTTTCGGGCGTAATCTTCTGGCATTCTTCAATGCAAATTCCTTTGAGTTCAGTGATGTTATTGGGACCTCTCTTCTGAATCTTAAATTTCAATTCCCTCCACAAGTTTTCAATCGGAGTCATGTTCGGGGATTGACTTGCCCATTCTAAAATGTTTATCTTCTTCATCTTAAATCTTTCCTTGGTTTTGTTTGCAGTATGCTTCAGATCGTTATATTGTTGGAATTTCCACCCTTGTTTAAATTTTAACAAACGAGCTGAAAGTAGGAGTTGCTCTTCCAATATTTCACGATATTTCCTGCCATTCATGGTTCCTTCAATGATGTGAAGTTTACCTAGCCCTGATGAGCTGAAACATCCCCACAGCATGATTGAGCCACCTCCTAACTTCACAATGGGTATGGTGCACTTTGGTTTATACTCTTCGTTTTGTTGCCTCCAAACATGGTTTGTGCTGTTTCTCCCAAATAGTTCGAGTTTGGTTTCATCTGACCACAGTACTGAGTTCCAGAACGCTGCTGGCTTGTTCAAATGGTCGTTGGCATACTTCAGCCTGCCTTTGACGTGACCTTTCTGAAGAAGAGGTGTTCTACGAGGAGTGCGGGAGCGAAAACCTTCACGACGTAGTACCCTGCTGATTGTGTGTTTGCTGGCTTCGATCTCAGATGCCTTGAGATCATCAATTCTTCACGAGTAGTTTGAGGCCACTGCACTACTGTTCGACCAATTTTCGAGCAGGACGGTCGTTAATCTTCCGAGGACGGGCAGTTCTAGGCTCGCTGAGAGTCGTATTCCGGCATTTCCACTTACGTAGTACTGTATAGTTCTAATCGAGCCTTTAGGAACATACAGTTGTGCACTTATTTCTGATATCCCAAACCTTCATTATGGAGCTCCACAATACGTTCGTGAAGATCTTGGCCGATGTCCTTATTCTTACCTATGCTTACGACATTTCAGAACGAGAGCTGCTGTACCAGTGACACATTATTGGAGATGAATGCTGATGAAAGTTCAGTTGCCAAATAGTAGAATATATTAGAACATTCTGGAATAATCCTACACTAATTTTCATGTATAATATTGAGAAAAAAGTCGGGTATTGTAAACTTTTGTTCATGTATTTACTATACATGTTCCTGTGTAATTTTTCTATCAAATATTTCTGGGTTTCAGATATATTATTAACTTTTTTTATACAATTATTTATAGATAGTCCAATTTGAAACGTATATATATACCGTATAACCCACAAAAACCCAAACCGAGTATTTATTTTCCTGGATCAGTAATACCATCATAAGAAAACCATGAGCATTTAATTTTAAGCAAAATTATCCCTCAAAATGCAGCTCACAAAGAATCAACGAGTGTTTATCGTGAAAATTATACCGAAACAAAAAGTTACAAACAGGTGAAAAAAAAATTCAAAAAAGAATTTCCCGATGGAACATCTCCTTTGAAAAGCACTATTCACGATACAGTGTGCAAATTTAATAACGTGGGTACCGTACTTAATGTAAACAAAGGCAATAACGGAAGATTAAAAACTATCAGGACTGAAGGCAACATTGGTCATGTCAGACAACTCATTGAAGAAAATCCCAAAGTGTCCTGCCGCAGAAATCCTTCAGTTTTATCAAAAGCTTCATTTTCGCGCGTTGTTCAGAAGGAACTACACTTCTATCCTTATAAAAGTGTCATTCAACAAAAGCTTTTGGATCATGATCTCCTCAGACGTCATGCATTTTGTCAATGGTTCTTAAATCGACCAAACGAATTTCTCGAGCGTTTAGTTGTAGGAGACGAGGCAGCATTTCATATAAACGGGAAAATAAACAAACAAATTAATAGATATTATTCTCCAAAGAACCATCGTCCTAAAAATGCTGTTTTTGAAGTTCCATTTAGCCGAGAGAAGATGTCCGTATGGCTGGTTTGTGTGGCAATGGAATTGTCTTTGGACCAATATTCTACGAAAGTAATCTTACTGGTGAAACTTACTTTCAAATGTTAATTGAAACAGTAATACCAGAGCTTAAAACAGCATACGGTGATCAGTTCAACGACATATGGTGGATGCAAGATGGAGCACCCTGTCATCGGAATTTTGTTGTAAGAAATTATTTGCAAACTGTCTTTGCACAAAGAATAATTACAGCAGGATACGAACGAGAATGGCCCCAAGATCACCGGATTTGACACCCTGTGACTTTTTTTATGGGGTCACATAGAAGCAAATGTTTACACATCACCACCACAAACTTTAGCCAAGATAAAAATACGCATTACAACCGAAATGGACGTGCTATAGAATAACCCACTGATGATAAGGCGAGTTATGAGGAAGATGAGAGACAATTGTCAGAAATGCCTTGATAAGGATGGACGTCAGGTCAATTGTCTTATGTTCCATTTTATTTTTATTAATAAACAGTAATTGTTCATAATATTCGACTTATTGTATGCTCTTTTCTATAGATTAATTTTGAGGGATAATTTTGCTAGAAATTAAATGCTTATGGTATTCTTTTGATGGTATTACTGATACGGGAAATTAAATACTCGGTTCGGGTTTTTGTGGGACATACGGTATATATATATATATATATATATATATATATATATATATATATATATATATATATATATATATATATATTCACATTGGATTTTGCTATGTGTAGAGATGAAGGTTGTTAGTGAGTATGCAACGCTACAGTTGCCACATTTAAGCATGGAACGTAGTTAATCTTTGACCGACTGACCATACCTCTAACTATCGTTTATTCAGAACACGTAGAGTCAACATCTTTCACTGTGAATACAACAATTGATGGTCGTATCTTGAGATACCTTCAATCGGTAATGGGTTCAAAACATACCACATATTTCTCAAAGAGTTTCTATAGACTGCTGTACAAGTAATTGAATTTATGTTGGACGATAAATAGTTGAATACACAACCGCCTGCTATCTTAACCGTCAGTATTCATGGTCAGTAGTTTTTCAAGATTGCGAACGAATGTTTAATTGTTTCAATAAACAAGCTCCACAACGTTAGAAGCCATACAATTCATTGCTACAGTGCTATACAACCAAATCAGCAACGCTGAGTCCTCTTACGGACACCAACATGAGTGCATTTTTATTACAAGAACGAAGCAGGAAAAGTGGTTAAAAATATATATCACTGAGTGCATAGCCAAAACTTCTCAAGGTTATCTTGAAAGAGGTTTATGGGTAGTTTAAATACAGTAGACATAAAGAAGTCGGTAGATTATATCAGTCGCAACCAGTTCTCGTGTAAACACGTCAAACACATTAATTGAGTTACGTAATGGTATTTGCTTTAAATTTTGCTCGTAGGGTTTTTTGACACTGAATGTATAAGCTCGAAGATATGGTTAGGACTTTGCAATCTAATTTTTTTCATCATGTTAATGGGAATTTGCGGGCGTTTATTTGACCTTAATGAGACAGATAAGATGAGAAAGGACAACGTAAAAGTGGTGGACGACAACAATATTTTTCTGCGATTCTATAATGAAGGTTGATTGCGCAACTTATCCCAATATAACTTGAATAAAATTAAGAATAGAGCTTCCGAACAACGACCAGGATCAAGAGGTAATTATAAAATTGTAGCGCAGTTCAATCAGTTCTATGTTTCATTCCCCAGCCCTTTGTACACCGTGTTCCTAAATGCACGATGAATAACAGGTATACAGTTGTCAGAATTTTGCTGTCTGCTTTTGAAGGACTTGAACCTTCGGACTACAGTACTACAGTCTGCACTTAATGTCAGCTATTACAGAAATGTGTACAAATTAGAACATGGAATTGAAATGATAAGTAACCGACCGTACCCTATTTTTCAACCGTATTTCACTTATGAATTACTAGAATTTTCTGTGTTCTTTAATTTTAGGATACGGAACATGGCATGATTTTGCAATTTTTCTGGAAATTAGATTTAAGTTGATTTATTTGCACAAAAAAGTTTCAAGTATGAACAGGTGGCCAATTCGTATAACTGAATAGATTCTTAGTAATGACAAGCACCAGGAAAATGATATTATTATTGAGACATTAACTGAGTGGGATTACATATCGATAAGGAGCTACAAAATCCATGCAGGCTGTTATTATTGTATTTATGCATTTAAACGCATTTTTTTCTCTAAATTTGAGTTTTGTGCTTAGTTTTTATTTATGAATCAGTAATTAAATGTAATATACGTTAGCGTAATTGTGGAAATCTACTGCTGTTCCAAATCTACTGCCCAACCAAAATCTACTGCTGTTCTAAAGGGTCTCAAAACTTTTCTGCTTCCAGCTAATGTGGCGGAAAAGCCACGTGGCTAACGTGGCGTCCAGCTAATATTGAAGGAATGGATTGAGGAAAAAACATCACCTTGGGCTCACCGTAGATAATTCTTTAAGCTACATAGATACTAGTTGGGACCCCTATCTCCTTCAAGGCCAACCAGCCGTGCGTTAGAAGCTGCCTTATAAATTCGTAGATGAATTTGCAAAGCGTGTCTCTAGTGGGAGACTGTAGTCTCGGAATTTGTAATAAGGTTCGATGGCATGCTCTCTTGTAACGGCTAATGTTACACAACAGTTAAAACTGATTTCGATGGTATTTCTATAGAATCTGTTTCAATGGAAGTCATAGCAAAATGATTTAAGGATGTTTATGCCTCGTGGGGAAAGACAAAAAAGATTATAGATTACCCAAACATTCTCTTATCATGAATTCAAGAACTACTTCTATTTTCTAGTGAAAGCAGGTGGCACATCTTATTCCAATACAATTCTTGAATTTAAAACTAGAACTATCTCGGTCTATAACTGACTTCGTGTGAAAATGTAACTGTTCATTTTCCAAAGCGTGATTAGATCATCAGTTCAGATACAGATCGTAAAATTAATGTTGCCAACGTGCATTACTAAAGCTCCAGCGTACTACTCAAATCATGATGAGTTAACATCTTTTTCCAAGTATTATATTCACACACGATTGACTCATTTAAATAAGACGTAGAGGCGAAAGATATAAATGAATTTTATTTATATTAGAAGATGTTTGACTGCCTGTGGTGATCTCTGATGATCAGTGCTAGAGCTCATGACTTGCGGGTGACAACCATACAAAATGAATTAAAATTCACTCAGGCGTCTGTGAGTGTCTATCATAACCGGTTATTTGGTTGGGCTGAGAGTGGGCACAGTGCTTAAGTTAAGATTTTCGTTGTGCCTTTTTTCCCCGCAATGATTGATATTTTACTCTACATCCGATAACTAATTTTACTCTACCTATGTGAGCCCTGTACGAAAAGCTGCTTGAGGAAAAATCCGCCTGGTTGAATGTTTTTGTCGGATGAAGGTGACCATGATACAAGCCAAAATTCGATTGTCATATATATATTACATGGAAAATCGAAAATAACTAAACGACAATTCAACAATGATTTTTTATTTAAGGTTATAGTGAAACAGCTTGTAAAATAACAAAAGTAGTTTCGTTAATTCAGAAGTTTGCCATTTTTTTGCTCTTTCGAGACAATGATGGGGTTTGTGGGTAAAACTTATTTACTGAGTGCTGATAAATGCTCATGTGTACATAAAATGTTTCGATAATAATAAGTAATTAATCTATGATGCACAGATTAAGTAACTTCTGTAATAGAATATAAGGCGTCAGCTTGGCTAGACATGATGGTATATATTTTCAAGTAGCCCAGCAGATGCACTAATAATTTTACTTCTATTAGCTCATCTGGCACTAAAGAATTTTACATATGACGTAGTAATTTTCTTGTCACTTTATTTTCTCTACTGAAATTTTGATTCACTTGCTGATTTGAAGCTTTATAAAATGATTGGCTAGTCGCTTATGCTGTTGCTAGTTTTTTACTCTTAGGAATGATTCAAATTAGATGAACTAATTGGTAAAATTTAACACCAATTGATTGATCATACAGTTGAAAGGTGAAATTAAAATGTAATTAGTTTTGGATGGCTCTCATATGCTTACAGTAAAAAAAAAAGCATGGAGTAGAGCGAGAAAACGCAAATTTATTGATACTCAATATCTGGAAAAGTAAATGCAATTCGACAAAATCAAATGTATTTTTGAATTTAGCCACCCTGATTTACCGTAAAAACTTTCTAATATCCCTAGTCTTTTGAAAAAATATTTTATTTGTTAGTCAGTGTAATTCAACTATTGAAGGAGGTGGATGTAAGTGCAAAGCAACATTTGTATGAAAATGGGATTTCTCGACTTGGGGTCTGTATGTGAGAAGCAAATGCATCAAAAACAAACGCATTAATGATGAGATGTTTGAGAATTAGTGTTAGAATGACGAGATTCAATGAAGGAACGAAATAAATTTCGAATTGATTGAAAGTTTTGTGTTTGTTAAGTAAGTTAGAAATTTTGAAGTGAATTGATGTGTCAGAAATAGGTCTAAGAAATTTTGATGTCGATGGATTTTCCACACACTCATGATGAGACCTAAGGTCTCACCTTTTCACTTTTTCGTAAAGTAGACAGAAATTTACTGAGAGGGGAAAAAGGTAAACCAGGAAGAGCTGCAGAGCTTCAAAGCGTGTGTGTCTTTTGACGAAACGCTGAGAGAGATGAAGACAAATGATCGTACTCATCCTCGGCCACCTCATTGTGAAACATTGAGTGATGCTACAGAGATAAGTACATCAACAGTATTTTTTATTTCACATAGAGTACAATTTTTGTTTCTGGGCAAAAATTTTTTGTTTTGTGAAATATATTCAATAGATAAGTTATTGTTTGTCTTAACTTGATGTATCCTGAAGATTGCAATATCGATCAGCGTACTTGTTACAAGAAAGCTCTCATAATCATTATCAATAGGACGCACAGGCAATTTCGTAAAATTTTCTCACACAGCGCCCACTAAAAATTCTAACTTTGCATCTCTATTTGAAAATGGTGTGTTTTTATTTTTTCTCGTAAGTGTTCAGTGACTTTCCTACGAACCACTTCATTTAATCATTATGGTTTGGAAGTGAGAAGGGAAAGCGAAGAAATTATCTGCGTAAATGTGGGTATACTTGATAATAAAGTATGCTTTCAAAACGAACTTTAAACTTATTGTCATGGAATTATAATATAGGACTGAAAGTAATTGTGTAAAGCCTTAAAATTACTGTAAGAATATTGTTTAGGTATGGAGATAGAAATGTTAGCTACAGTCATTTGAAATCTTGGAGAAAAAGCTTAACTTTGATCAGACTGATTGATTAGCACTAGGGATTTTCGAGAAGTAATTTATTATTATTCATACGAGTATCACTTGAATTGCTCGATCAAATGGGGATATTTTACACACTCAATAAAATAATGTGAAGGAAAGCACGTCCGTCTGTGTTTGATAAAATAACAATAACTGACTATAATATTTTAAATTAATATATAAATTGATAATAATTATACTGACGCCTTACCACAGTGTTACTCTCCAGCATACACGTGTCATGTGCTGGCAGTAGCTGCAAACTCAAGGTCTCTGGGTGCATAAAATCAACGTTGGTGTAGGTCTGGTTTGAGGCTGCTGGCTGCAGCTGTTGCTACCGAGAAGTGGCATTTTTTTGTCCCCTAAGGTGCAGCAGTCTTGCCTGGAGACTAGCTGGCACTGACCGTCTAAGTGTGCTCAAAAAGAGACAAGTCGTTTAGGGTGCATTTACACTTCACAGAGGCTGATGCTAAAAGTGTCAGAACTCCTGAACCGAGTTGACGAAATTAGAGTACAAGTTAGGAGTTGATAGCAGCTAAAATAATGCTGAATATATTTAGGATAGAATAGAATAGAACGAGGCTATAGGAACGAACCTTCTGGCCCATTCTTGGGTCGAATAATTACTTCGATAATTATTCGCTTGTTTTACCCAAGTCCCATGCCGTATTTCTAACCGCGTCAACCATGTCGGTAATGGGATTCGAACCCGGGTCTTCCCGCTCGCAAGCAGATTCGCTCACCAGTCGACCAAGCTGGTGATAGTGTAATTTTGTTCAGTAACTTAGAGTTATATCATGCAATAAAGTCCAGTGGAACTGTTACAGTAGAGGTAGATTCAGAAACAGTATTACATATAATTGCGTAATCCAATTATCCTTCAAATTCTTTTAAATTTGAACAACATGTGTGAAAAGAAACGTGTTATCTTTCAAGTTTTTGATGTTGCTTAACTTTTAGTGAATTAATCTCATTTTGCTCACTAACGAGCCAGTTTAGTGACTGTTCGTAGGTTATGTATCATGGGTGCTCATGTGTACCTACGTCTTCAATGATAACAGCTTATTTGGAACACAAAGTATACCTGACTTGCTAATCTTGCATTTATTTTCACAATTTTTCATTGTTTATGCAGTGAAGATTCAGCCTTAACGTATGAGAAATAGAACTACAAGTCTGCTGCTTATGACTTCAGATTAGTACGACAGTTCCGACGATGGACTATACAACACGTAGTCATTGAGCTATTCAGAACAAATGAAAAATGTGTATAGTCTACATCAACTTCAAACTAACATTTAAGGTATTAGGGTATTAATAGTCACATTTTCAAGGTTATCCTTTATCAGTTGCATGGAAGTAGTTGTAAGCTGCAATGTGGCACTTCGTGCTTCATACGCTCGTAGTAACTCATTCATTTATTTTCATTGTTACTTGCTACATTGTTACATAAATTTCTCTCTTAATAATGGACCAAAAATTTTCTATTGGATTCAAATCTGGCGATTTTGAAGCCACACCACCGAATTGTCTTTGGTGAATCTCAATGAACACGAAGGGTTGGGGTTGAATGCGAAGGTGCATTATTTTCCATGAACACGATCTTTTTCCGGAGTGGCAAAGGCTGGTGTTCAAGCCAAGATAAAAGTGCTAGATTTAAAAGTTTACAGTATGAAGCTGAGTTAATTTTAACACCCCAGGGAATTATTAAAGGTCCTATAAGTTAGTTGTCTGTTAACTTAAACAGCCTGTAACGATTCCTTGTGAAGGTAAAATTAACTCAGCTATGTATTGTGACCTCTTGAATCAAGCTCTTCTACTTTGGCTTGAAGACTGGCCTATGTTACTCCGGATAAAGATCGTGTTCATGTAACACGATGCACTTTCGCATTTACCTAAAGCAACTCAGAAATATCTGGCTTCGTTGGGATTCAAAGACGACAATGTGATTGCATTGTCTCCAAATTCGCCAGATTTGAGCCCAATAGGCAATTTATGATCCATCATTAGGAGAGAAATTTATGATGATGGTTTTCAATTTGCTTCGAAACAAGACTTATGTAATGCCATAGAAGTTGCATTAAGATCGGTGTCATCTGCTACAATAATGAAATTGACTGAATTGACAAATGATTGTGTTAAATAAATAGTCAATTTAAATAGCCTTATGTTGTGTTAAATCTGTTCACTGTTGATTTAAAATGCTGTAGATTTACATGTATTACAATATTGAAGTTTGTATAAGTTGTTTATAAACCATTTTGAAAATGAATTCACTCTTTAAATCATGTTGGACTAATATTGTCAATATTGTTGTGTCAATACAAACGCTAATTCGTAGGAAAAAGTGTTGTGTCTTTCAACACATATTGTTAGCATTGCAAATAGCCATCTTAAATCCTTGATAAATAATTATATATTAAAAAAAGCATCTAATATATCCAAAGATACTTTTATGCTATATTTTAAGTAACGTTAGATTGAATAATTAGCGTGGGTTGCAATGTATTTTCTTGACTCGGTGGCAAACCGACTAGTTAATTAAGGTTTTTCATAACTGTAGTTTGAAATTGAAAAAATTCTTAGAAGCAAAAAAACATTAAAGGTTGTAACTCTAAATAGGCAACTTAAAGGAGTGACGCACACAAAGTTAAGTATAGTAGAACGAACAAAAGGATTAGCAAGAAATTTAGAATTTGACATTTGACGATTTAGCCAGTAACTCTAACTCCCGGCGCAATGCTTGCCTGGATGTCTCTATTCCTCTTCACAGCTCATTACTTCTGAATGCTTCATACTTAAAGCCGGCCTCCTTCAATTCAACCATTCTCCTTCAAATCATCACTCTTACTAACTCCAACTTTCAACCTTATGACACTTCCTCGTTGCGAGTCACATTAGGTCTAGGTCGCAACCCAAGTCCCAACCAGAGGCTTCCAAGACCAGATGTCACTCCCTCGAGTAACTCTTTCAGTGGAATTTTCCGCTCGCAAAAACCTACAAGATGCTTGAATATGGAGTCACTTTTTAAACGTGATCCTAAAATAGAACACTTTACAAGATTTTGCAGCCTTCCGTAATCGCTATTGTTCTATAGCATACTTTCCTGTACTACATCACATTTTGTTTTAGTAGTGGGCATATCCTCAAATACTAAAGAACGGTAAATTCAGTTCATAGACATGGTCATCAAGGTAGAAGGTGTTAAGTACTCTACAGGTACTCAAAACTGATTGCTAGCCCTTTTTTATTCAACGTCACTGAAAATTCAAGAAATGAATATATGAAGTACGTCAACATGCTATACATGGTACTCTACCTCAGAAGTTTTGAGCTTCTATACTTAGTTAAGGAGAGTTAAAAACATTAGTTTATTTAGAAAAAACCAGTTAATGTTTCTTGAAGACAACTCCACAGTGCAGGTCTCACATCACACTTGACGCCTTCTTATGTCTGCCTGCCATCCTGCAGCGCGGAACTAAGTGTCACGTGTTCACTGCAAGCTCACCTGTGTACTGTATAGTACTCACCTCACTGTTGTATCCTGTCATGCTATGGAGCTGCCACAATCTTTACTCATCAGTGACTGCACTTTCGCAAGATTTAGATGAGTTTTCTTCGACGGTCTTTAATCATAAATTTTGGCATCAAAATTTATATCATTCAAATACCCATTCGACTGATGAGATGTAATAATAGTTTATGAATCGAAGAAGAAAGCAATCAAAAAAGAGCATACATCCCCATGTGACTATCAGGACTTCCACAAAAAACAGAGAAGCATAAAAACTTGTTTCTCAGTTGCAGTTCGTCAACCTGTTATACTGATGCTGCAACATGCAGGTGCTGAGCTTATCTTCTGAAGCCGAGTTCTCGTTATACAACCCATGCCTCGAGAAACTGGTTTTTCATGTGCTGGAGCTGATATGCAAATGCCAGCTGGAGATTGCAGAGACATGCGCTGGCAGACATGTACTGGCAGAGACATGTACTGGCAGAGACATGTACTGGCAGAGACATGTACTGGTAGAGACCTGTACTGGCAGAGACATGTACTGGCAGATACATGTACTGGCATAGACATCTACTGGCAGAGACATGTATTGGCAGAGACATGTACTGGCA
>VCRD01002772.1:0-68375 GCA_006783055.1 Trinorchestia longiramus
GGGTGCTGGGGCCAAGGGAGTGAGGGTGCTGGGACCAAGGGAGTGAGGGTGCTGGGACCAAGGGAGTGAGGGTGCTGGGGCCAAGGGAGTGAGGATGATGGGGCCAAAGGGGAGTGAGGGTGCTGGGTAGGGGAATGCTGAGGGTACTGATGGAGTGAGGTGCTCATGGAGTGAGTGAGTGAAGGAGAGGTAATTAAAAACATGAAGTCAAACATATACCTGATTTGACGTGAAGGCCATGTTCTCGGAGTGAGAGGCAGTTAACACCTTAGGAAATGACGACTGAGTTCCAACAAGAAAAAATATGTTCGAGATGAGAAAAGGAACGTTCATTGGCACATGGAAATTGGGATCCGTGTACGTCGGTGCGCTACCTTCAGTAGGACTGAGCTAAGGAGGGAAGGGATTAAGTAGTATTGAAGAATAGTGACCTCTATATAAGGTTCAGTCTATTCGGGTATGAATACATATGTAGCAAAGCAACGACACATACATGCAATATCTTTTATTGATACTTACTCTAAAATTTACTTCAAAAAAGGAGAAAAATGGGAAAAATATCATTTGATATTAGAATAAATTATCAGCAAATTATAAGTATCAGACATCTTCTCTCATAACACGAATACCTGTCGAAGAAGAACAGTATTTCTCTTTATGGATTTTAATAGATTTTACTAAATAAATGCTAAGTAATAAATAGCCGATACAGTTACCATCTTCCATGACAGTCATGAGCACAATAATAAATAGCCAGTACAGTTACCCGTCTTCCATGGCAGAGGCGTGGAGTCGTCGCTCCACCGCGTGAAGAAGTCTCTTGCAACCTCGTTCCAGTCCATGCTCAAGCGGGACGCAGTCAGTTCTGACCGAGAGAGTGCATCCAAACCTTCTGCCGAGGTACCCTTATTTTCAGGGCAAGTGCTTTTTTGTTAGACGCTTGCAAGTTCATGTATTCATCTCAAGTGTACTGCAATTCTTAAGTGATGGTGAACGGATATGAGTTTTATGTGTCGAGGCCTATGTGCTAATTTATTTCACAAGTGTACTGTAATTCTCAGGTGAGGCAGAAAGGAGATAGATTTGGGTCTCGGATTTAATGTCTCGCGTTGAATGCTAAGTCAATGCATTTAAAATCTAGTAGGCCTTGCTTGTCGACCGTCGAGTTTTCAGGCGGCAGCTGAAAACAAAAATGAGACTGAGCCTTGTTATAGCGTTACTCCAGCGCTTGAAATCTAAAGTTTCTACCTTGACTACTGCCAATCTGTTCTGGATATCGAAAACAGTAAATTTTCAATCTCGCTTTTCGTGATTTTGAGCTGAAAAGTTATTTACCCATGAAATATTATGTCCCGTTTTTTGGGGTTTGCCAAAAGTGAAATAGAGTTGTTAAAAAGTATTTAACACACTTTGAAAAAGTTTTGTGTATAAGTTTCAATGAATTAAGAAGGGATTTTACAAAGTCACCTTATACCAAAATAATACTGGAAATATGCGTATGGAAATACTTTAAAATGTAGTAGAAACTTTAGGAAAAAATTATAACAAAACTGTAAATGATCTATGCTAAAAAGTACCGAGTACAGTGATGAAAAAACGTTATCTAGTTTTCAAGCAGAATTTTCTTCAATATAAGGTATCAGTTTTCAAATATGAAATCAACAATTTAAAACCGTGTTCACACTTTTGTAACACCTAATTTTCAATCGGATTGCCACTTGACACGTCTGCATTGTAGAGTCATCAGTTAGCCAGTAAAGATGATACGAAAAACTCAATGTAGATCTCCGAGATCAAATAATCAAAACCTATGTCGATAATTGGGGCTATAATGCAACTGCCGTTCAGTTCAAAGTGCATCTCAGTTCTGTTGATTCAATAATTCGGAAATCGAAGAAGCATCATTTTACAGTGAACTCCCCACGTTTTGGTACCCCTAAGAAAATTTCCTTCCAATTATTTAGAAATGTAGTCAAAATTATTTCTGAAAAGTCTCAAGCTACAAAAACAGAATTAGTAAAAGAACTTAAAGCAGGAAATTTAAATGAGGTTTTTCGAAGTGAGCCCAATATTTTAACCTAACTGTTACTACATAAAAGGTGACTATGCTGCGCACTCGATGCGTGCATGCAAGTCATCTGTAATTCTTCATAAATAATGTACAGGATGTAATAAAAAGTACTCACTCTTCGAGTGTCTATTACTATTATCACTAGATAGGTGAGTCTTGAAGTTTTCTTTTACGACACTTAATTTTCTTAATTTTGATACTACTTTCTCTAATCAACTTATGAGACTTGTATCTATGTCAATACACACCTAAATCAAAATAAAAATGTGTTAGTAAAGAGCTGTCAAAATGTGAGTGGATTTTTTTGGAACCCCTTGTATAAATCTTGATACTTCAGCAGGTGCGAGTGGAAAACGTCACCGATTCCCCTCTTGGTAAAGCCACGACTCCTCACCGTGCTCGGTCGTCCACCGTTTCTACTGCTGGAGGAGATACTATGAGGAGGGAGTTCAGAGCCAGGCTACAGAGGCCTCCTCTTGAAGGTAGAGGTGTTCTCACACCCAACCACCAGCGGGCTGTTGAGCCTCTGCGAGATGAAAAGACTTTACACGATGAAAAAAGCCTTTCAAAACCAGCAACTGCGAGTGTCAGCAAAGCTCAAGAACCAGCGAGCATCTCAGCTGAACCAACATCCTTGGTGCCATCGGACAAGAATTACGATCTGAGGAGCTTGTCGCCGGAGATGGAAGCGCTCAAGTTACCACAGGGGCAGGACGAAGCGGTCAAAGGGAGGCAGGAGTCCGTCAAGATGTCCAGGACGGTGGCCAAGGAAGTGTATGGCGGTCCTGCACATGACGAAGAAGAAGAAAAACAAAACATTCCCACAGATCGTCCTGGCAGGCCCAAGATGAACATGTGAGTTAGCCTTCTAAGTCGTTTTATAAATTCATGTTAGTCTTTTAAGTCATTTTTAAATTCGTGTGATATAGTTGTATTATATAAGTCGTTTTTGTGCTTGATATTTTTCAATTGGATGAGCTTGATATTCTTCTATTGGATGTGCTTGATATTCTTCTATTGGATGTGCTTGATTTTCTTCTATTGGATGAGCTTGATATTCGTCTATTGGATGTGTTTGATATTCTTCTATTGGATGTGCTTGATATTCTTCTATTGGATGAGCTTGATATTCTTCTATTGGATGAGCTTTGATATTCTTCTATTGGATGAGCTTTGATATTCTTCTATTGGATGAGCTTTGATATTCTTTTATTGGATGAGCTTTGATATTCTTTTATTGGATGAGCTTTGATATTCTTTTATTGGATGAGCTTTGATATTCTTTTATTGGATGAGCTTTGATATTCTTTTATTGGATGAGCTTGATGTTCTTTTATTGGATGAGCTTGATGTTCTTCTAGTGGATGAGTTTAGTAGTTACTTTTATATGGTTTAGAAAATATTATGTTATCACTTTTCTTTTCTTTCTTTACAAAGTTTCCTCGCATGTCTCATTTTCAATCATCCTGGAGGAAGTCAGATTTTATTTCTTTTGTATTTTAGCTTCCTGATGGTGATCCAACTCACATTTTCTTGTGTTCCAGCTTCTTGAAGGTGGGCTCTCCATCTAGTGCCATGTTCGCTGACTCACCTGGTGCTTGTGACGATGACGAGGACGAGGCTCCTACGAAACCTCCTGCATCTCCATCGTCCTTCAGACACGTCATCTTGCAGAGGGTCATCACTCCCATCAAGTCTGGTGGGTTATTAGCCTTTTTAATTATAATTTAGATTTAATATTATTTACGATTTCGTAATAATTATAGCCAGCGTAAGATGATGTTTTGTTCCTCAACTCTTTCGAGTCGGTATTCGTGTTGTGAACGAGGAACCGCTTTTACGAGTTACAATGCAGTAACGCCAGCCGCATTGGTGTGAGTCGCCTACTAAGAACTAGGAAGTTATGAGAAACCTGCAAGTATATAAGATGGCCGGTGAGGGTAGGGTAAGGTTATTGTTCTGTTGCCGACCGTCTTGTGCGGCGGACGTTGCTTGTGCGCTCGTCTGTTTTGCGTGTTCTGCATTTTGTAACTACTCGCCCCACGCAGCATTGACACAATTGTTATTTAGGTTTTAAAACTGACATTAATTTTAACTGTCCTTTATAATAAAATATCACGTTTTAAATGAACTGAAAAGTAAATTCTCTGAAAATCAGTCATGTTTTAAATGCCACTTAACTAAAGAAATTACTGTGGTAGTTACTGAGACTTGTAGAAGCACTAGTAGGCTTCCCACTTATGTTCCCTTCGGCAATTTTTTGGCCTGGATCCTGATGAGCCTTCGTTTTAATTAGACTGTATGATGCGGTTTAGCCTTAAAGGAGTATCTGCCACAGTGTTATATATTTACAGGTAGATATGAAAAGAATTAAATTTCTTGTATCAGTATACTCGTACATGTATAAATGAGGGCCCAATAATTCTGTAGCATGGCAGAAATAATGATCTACTAATTGTTCTACATGTAAATGGCTTTTCAAAGCACTTTGCTTTGAAAAACAGGAACTAATGTTGTCGCGTCCTGTATAACGAATTCTCCCAACAGAAGAAGACAAACAAGACGACGACGATGACGACGAAGACGCTGACAAGAAGAGGCAGCCACAGCGGCGCACATGGAAGGAGCTACAGGTGGTGTGGCAGCGCGCTGTGTTCAGGCAGATCCTTCTGTGTCGCATGGAGAGGGAGATCAGGACTCGACGAGGTGCTTCTAGACTTAGACTTGGACTTAGACTTAGGTTTAGGCTTAGACTCAGGCTTAGGCTCAGACTCGGGCTTAGGCTTAGACTCAGGCTTAGGCTCAGACTCAGGTTTAGGCTCAGACTCAGGTTTAGGCTCAGACTCAGGCTTAGGTTTAGACTTGGATTTGAGGGCCAACTTTGGCTGGGGCTTTTGTTACGGCCTTTAATTCCCTGTTAAACACACACATAACAGGGTGGCATCCCAGAGTTTTTTGCCTGTATGCAAGGGTCGTCCAGGGGTCGAGATACTCGACTGGAGCGTGTTGTGTGGGAGCTGCGTGTTATATGAATAAAAATCACATATTTTGTAATGTTCAAGCTTTTTTTAGACTAATATAACTAGCCAGCATGCTAGCAATGTAAGAACTACACTGGATGTATGTAGACTCCTGTATAGAAGAAGCCTAGATGGTGTAGAAGTTATAGTGGTATGTGTAAGTTCCTCTTTATGAATACAAACATTAGCAGCAGCGTATGTCATGTATTATACAAAACATGTATACCCGTCAATGCATTCTAGCAAGTTAATAATAATAGAACACATTTAAAAGAAACTCCGTGTATGAGATTGGTAAAGTTACCGCACGCAGCGCACTTATTTTATCAATCTCAATCAATCCGTTTTCGCTCATAGAAATGCTCAGTGGACGCTTTAACCTAAACGTTATTACCATTTCAGGCAACACACGTCGAGAATATAACGTTCTTTGGTAGTGGGCCAGTGAATATAGAAATATGTTTGCGTATTCAAAGATGAAAATACACCAACGGTAGTCAAAGTAACTACTTGTGAAATGTGACAATTGAGTTGCATAACTTATATTTTTTATTATAGCATAATTTATTTTCCTTAAAATCGTCACCACTGTTACTACACGTTGTCCATGTTATTGTGTTTCTGGAATGGTGTCTGTTCTATTCATATTATTTCGATACTAAGATTAAGTATTCTGTAATTTAACTTCAGTAGTAAGAATTAACTAGGTTAAAAAGTTCGTTTAGGTAATAGAGCCATTTCTTTTTTATCTACTTTCTTGTTTTCCTTTTATTCTTTGTCATATCACAAGAGGTCGTGTTGAATGTGAAATCAGATGTGCGTTCAGCTCTTTGGCTAATTAGTTCTCATTTGTATTGCTCTCGCACTGATTTCTCCCATGCAAATGAAACCATTCTCTTCTGTCGGAATATTTTCAATCTAACTGTTTAAACTGTGTTCCTGTTTTTTCTTTCTTCCTTTCATATTTCTGTGTAAAGTGATGCGTATAGATCAAAACCATATCGGTAATTGTGCTTACATCGGTTGGAGAATATCCAATTTTTTATCAGCGGCTGCTCAACGGTTCTGTAACATTCAGCTGCTAAATCAAATACCCATGTACAACTTTTTACCAGAGGTTGCGTAACTTATGTAACATTCAGTCGCTATTAATTTCGAGTTAAGGTGTATCAAGGTAATTAATAATGCCCTCAGAGCTAGAGGAAGAGCTGGAGTTGCAGCGCGTGTGCCTGAGCTACGACGAGGAGCCTCTGGAGGAAGAGGCACTACACACTTGGCGCCTTGTGCTGTCAAGGCCTGGAGCTAGGCTGGACCACTGCATCTTGAGCGCTGGCGTGAGGCATGGTGAGGCTGAGGCTTCAACTTTGTTTATTGACAGTAACTCTCGGTACCGCTGCTAACCATCGTGTTCGCAGAAAAAGTTATCTCTGCGTGCTGTTAACGCGGTGGTAATGAGAGTTACCAATGGTAGTGTTCACAGCAAGGAAAATTTACTTTGCTGTTAACACGATGGTTTGTAGCGGTACCGAGAGCAGGCAAGGTGTTCACAGCAAGGGGGTTGCTGTAAACATGACGGTGAAGAATAAATCCAATCCCGTTATAAGAAATAACATTATTGGTAGTAATTCTGTTTAAAGACGTGATTCCATTATAGAAAGTTACCCTGTTATATGTATATATAAGGAAACGCTGTAGGAAGCAAGCCACTATGACAGTCCGACTACTCTCCAGGCGTGCCTAAAGCCTTGCGTGGCGATATCTGGCATCTGTTGATGGTCCAGCCCCGCCCCTCACTCCGCCTCCCCGTGGTGCCCGACTCTTTCCACCAGTCCTACCAGCACATGATCAAAGGTCTCACGTCGCAGCAACACGCCATACTTATCGACCTTGGTTAGTGCCGAGTTTTTCTCGTGTTTTTTGTTATATAGTTCTATTGCATGATAGTATTCGTTTATTTAGAGTTTTCTTTATCTAAAACATGAGAATCTTATCTAACCTGCACAAATAAATCACATTTTGAAGCTATAAACAACGTGGTCATTTACTAGTGTCCCAGCATAACGGGCGGGCCATGTGTTTCCGGAGTACTCATTTTAGTAGCATAAGCGTGCGTACTAAGATATGACACCTGTGCGGTTCCCTGTGTGTAGAGGGACGACCAGTTGAGGAGTTCAGCAGTTGAGCACCTGCAGTCAGAGTGTAAGCACTGGCACTCCTGCTGTCGTTGTTGCCTTGTAAAAGTTCTCTGCTACACGATGTTGGTGTGCTTTTCAGAAACCATTCTGTAACCTTTTTAGCATTTCTATGCAACTCGTGTGCAATAAAGAAAAATAATCAAAAATTTTTCAAAAGCAAACTATTATTTCATGCATCAACCTGCAAAGAAGAGGCTGTACGAACTAAACGGTTGTTGTAGCTGCTGGCTGGAAAACTTGGCCATCTAACATTAATTAGCTCGTAGTCCGGTGACAGTATACATTATTTTTTACATGCTACGCATAATATGGTTAGTATTTTATTCTGCATAAATAGACTCGTGGCATTAAAAACGTAGACATGGAATTTTAAACAAGGTAATGTTCTTGTATTTCAGAGAAATATTCAAGTGTGTTACAGGTGTCCTAACGGTTATAATTACTCTATGCTGTCGATGATTCTTATGGTGACACTGCTAAAGTATTTCTTTATCAGTATTTTACGAGGACGGGAAACTCTAGTTGTGTCACCATATCTAGTTGAGTCATCTCTAGTTGTGTCACCATATCTAGTTGAGTCATCTCTAGTTGTGTCACCATATCTAGTTGAGTCATCTCTAGTTGTGTCACCATATCTAGTTGAGTTATCTCTAGTTGTGTCACCATATCAAGTTGAGTCACCTGTAGTTGTCAGGTTTGTGTTCAAGTATCATTGTGTCTGAAATTTTTGTGACTTTCAGTCTTGAGGAGTCGGCCTATATATTCACAAGATTTTTTACTCGAGTATCACAAGTCAACTGTTCTAACTTTATTAAGAATTTCTTCAGTTGGTAGTTTTTATCTTTAACTAAATGAGTCCTTCAGTAAAACTAGATGTATTCCATATTCTAAATTGATGTATGTGACAGGACGGACGTTTCCACAACACCCGTACTTCACACGCACGCTTGGGCCAGGTCAGCTGGGCCTCTTTAACCTACTGAAAGCGTACTCGCTGCTGGACCATGATGTGGGGTACTGCCAGGGCCTTAGTTTCGTGGCGGGCATCCTGCTCATGCACGTTAGTATGCGTGCCTGGGGGTGCTTTGTGTGTGTGGTGCTGTGTGTGTCTGGTGCTGTGTGTGTCTGGTGCTGTGTGTGTCTAGAGGCGTTGTGTGTCTGAGGGTGCCTTGTGTGTCTGGAGGTGCAGTGTGTGTGTCTGGAGGTGCTGTGTGCAGTTGTTACTCTAAAAATTGGCTTGTTTCAAAAATACTGAACTCTACTATAAAAAGTTTCAATTTCTACTTGTATTATCACGCGTTTGTAAACCTTGCAGATTAAGTGATGCTATCTTATGTGCAGGTGAACGAAGAGACTGCGTATGAACTGCTGAAGCATCTCATGTACGTAGCAGGAGTGCGGCGCCAGTTCAGGCAAGATTTGGACGGCCTTCAGGTGTGTATTTGCGGTTTCTTCTCTTGACAGTGACCTTCAGGTGTTTAGATGCGTTTTCTCCCCTTACAGTCAATGGTGACTTACGAACGAGAACTGATAGCTGATATTCTTTTTAATAAAATACACTTTTAGGGGGGGGGGAGAACTTAGAAGTGGCTTCTACATTTTATGGTGTTTAGAGTCAATATGAGTTTTGGTATGTCATATGCTCATGTCACGTTGGTATTGAACTATTCTCACAGGGTGAGACTAGAGCTGTAGAACAGTGGTGATGTGGGTTAATTCCTCTATTATGAGGTGGCATGATAGGACAGCGATAAAATTTATTTTATGTAAACATTTCTTGCGAATTTTGGTTCTTCTTTCTTCGGTAAATTGATATTTCGTTTCTCTGAAGTAGTTGTTTCGCGTGTTGAAACAATCCAACATACTGGTACATTTAATCATATTTTAAAAATAGTCATTGATGCATGTGATCAGGTACTTTAGGAAAAAATTAAAGATCTTCGCATTACGGTCTCGAGGTCTTCTCGGTGTCAGTGTTATCTCCCAGTAATGACTCTGGTCCTACTAAGCTACAACATTTTTCGCGAATGCTGGTCTAGGCTCGTCAGTGCATGGCAGAAAGGCCTATATAAAAGCCTGGGAGGTAAGGGAATTAGGGGATTATTTCTTCACACGAACCTTCCCATAGTCGGATTCTCCCTGATCAACGAACTTTCCATAATCAGTCACCTTCCTGATCAACGAACTTTCCATAAGCAGTCACTTTTCTGAACTACGAACTTTCCATAATCAGTCACCTTCCTGATCTACGAACTTTCCCATAAGCAGTCGCTTTCTGAACTACGAACTTTCCCATAAGCAGTCACTTTTCTGAACTACGAACTTTCCCAAAATCAGTCACCTTCCTGATCTATGAACATTCCCATAGTCGACCACCGTTCTTTCTACGAACTTTCCCCATAATCAAAGCTATCAACTTTCTGATCTACGAACTTGCATTTCATGGCTAACCACCTTACCATTAAAATGTCAACTGTTTTGTTACAGGGGCAAATGTCCACTGTTATTACAGGTGCAAATGTTGATTGTTATCACAGATACACATATTGATTGTTATCACAGGTGCAAATGTTGATTGTTTTCACAGATACACGTATTGATTGTTGTTACGGGTACAAATGTTGATCGTTGTTACAGGTACAAATGATTGTTGTTACAAGTAAACATGTTGATGGTTGTTACGAGTACATATGTTGAGTGTTGTTACGAGTACAGTTCTTGACCCTTTTGTTACAGGTACAAATATTAACTGTTGTTACAGGTACAAATATTGACTGTTACAGGTACAAATGTACCAATTGTCTCGTCTGGTACACGACAAACTGGTGCGCGTGTATGAACATTTCGAGCAGAACGAAATCAGCCCTCAACTGTACGCAGCTCCGTGGTTCCTTACGCTCTTTGCCTCCACATTCCCTCTGCACTTCGTCGTGCGGTTGTACGGTCAGCACTCAGATAATGGATACAATTGTTTCATTAAAAATGTTATTCCATTAGAAAAAGGGATTGTTTATGACGTTTTTTTATAGTAATAAATGTATAACTAATACATTTTTGTAGTTAGGGTGCGTATTGGTGAGGAAGCGTTTGTTGGAAGAAAGTAAGAATTCAAAATCCAGCACGTTTCATGACTGAACAAGTTATGTACGTTAGTACTAATATGAAGGAGACGAAAAGAACTTAAACTCAGTCGGTTTTACGCTTCCGTTCATCCACGCATTGTTGTTTTTTTGGGTGCTATATTTATTTGTGGATGACCATTGTTACAATAGCAAACCTGGAACCACTTCCTCCTGCAAGTAAATTCCTTCAATAGAAAGTCTGTGGTGGACCAGGCTCCATCAGTACTACAAGGTTGCTTTGTCCAAACGATTTTGTTCAAGGATCCTGTCATCGTGGTCTCTTGTGCCCACCCAAGTTATCTTTGCTTATACCAACACACAGTCCGCATACCTCTTACTCTTCATATGTAGCTCTAAATATCTTAATCTCACTTACGTGCGTTTTTCCTTTACTGACTTCAGGAACACTATACTTATTTTATCAGCCATGTGTAGCTAATCCTTCGTTGCATTCAACCAACATTCATTCATAATACGTTTTGATAAAAATGTTATTCACAAAAACTACAGAATTCTTTGTACCCTTTTCAGTGTCCAGTGCTCAACTTGTTCTGCACTTCCACCGTAACTAGCGCTAATTCTTGTCTCGAACTTTTTAAAAACATCTTCCGTTTTGCTTCCACTTTTTCCCGCTGCAGTCGAAGCTTCACTAATTGAGTATTTGCTGTCAGATCTGCTGTTCCTAGAGGGCTTGGAAGCAGTGTTCCGCATTTGCCTGGTGCTGCTCAGAAAACACGAACATAACATCCTGGCGTGTGAGGGTTTCGAGGAGACCATGCGATATCTCAAGCAAGACCTGCCCCAAGTCTCACTCGACGACGTCAGCCAACTCTTCGACGCTGTCAGTGATTGCGTCAGCTCGATCACTGTGTGGTAGCTGTGTTCTGTCGCTTAGTTCTTGTCACTGGCACGTTGTAGCTTAGTTTAGAATTACTGCACACTGCAGTTACTGTCACGTATTGTGTAGTAACTTAGTTAAGAATTGCTGCACACTGCAGTTACTGTCACGTGTTGTGTTGTAGCTTACTTCTAGATTGCTGCTAGTAAGTCATTGTTCTGTTATTTCACTCGCTTGGTAGCTTAATGTTACGCAAAGTGCGTTTTAATGACAGAGACAAACTCGTGTAGTGGTATGATTAAACTTATACGAACTAAATCTATACCCGAATTGACAAGGTTTCTAGTGCGTTCTGGTTCAATTTTCTAATATAATCAAGAGCTAGACTTGGGGGGCCAAGAGCCATAATTACAGAACCCTCTCCTTCTGTGATAAATATTCTTTATAAATATTCTAACTTCCTAATGAAGATCAGAATATCCAGTTGTGTGTTTTACGTTTTTGTTCTCCACAGCTATGAGTATGACAGAATGTGACAACTTCGCTAGGGCCGTTAATGGGATCGATTGCTCACCAGTATATGGTTCAAAATAATAGGTATCACGTGCTCGCTGTACAAATACATTCACTGTTTAGGTATCAAATGTCAAACTTTATTTAACCTTCTTTAACCCAAACTGTCAGACAGGTAATCACTTTTACAGTCACTCATTTGTTTTTTTGAGAGCTCGTTGACTTTCCAGCACACTGACATGAGTGCATTACCGCTGTACAAACGCTTTGAAATAATATACTGAGAGTGGCTGTCCTCTGGCGGATTGCAAATTTCATAGCATCACAGGGCCTGAGGTGTTGCGATAACGATACTGAACAACTATACACCTTGTTTACGCATAAACTTTTTCTGTCCGACTATTTGTATTTAGTTACTTATCTGAATCTATTTATTAGTTTGATATTTTTAAAATATATGTGATCTAGAATAAATTTTTCCAGGCGTTTGAGCTGAATCTGAGCGACGAGCTGTCAGCTTACGAGGTGGAATACCAAGTGTTACGGGAGGAGCTGTGTGTGACACCGCAGCATCAGCAGCACAGCATCTCCAAGCTACGTCAGGAGAGACGTGCCCTCAAGCGACAAAACCTGGACCTCACTGAGCAGCTGCAGAACACGCAGGCCCAGAAGCGAGCGTTGGAGTCTTCTAACCAGGTACTGCTCTCTTTAACACGTTGACTCCGATTGCCTGATTGGTGTAAAACTTCACTTTGTACGCATAGTCACTAGAAGGATCTGAAAAAATTACGGAACCTAACCTAAGTGGTCCACATACGTACCACTTCGGAGTCAACGTGTTAAATGGCTTAACTAAACTCGAACCTGGTATCAGAATAAGCAAACACAGTGTCATTTCCTAGTAAGCTAAGAAGAGTTCTCTAACCAAGTGCTGCTCGTTCCAACTTGCTCAACTGATTGCAAAATGTGTTAACAAACACTTGGTACTATTTTGTGGGAAATAAGATAATTATTCAAAGCACATGTGAGAGTATTCACACGGTATGGAGATGCTAACGGCAGAAGCTACTGAAAAAAACGAACTGGTTCATGCCCGATTGATTGATCCAATAACGTCTAGCTTTTAAGGGCTTATGATTCATGATTTTTTCCAGCCTCTGGTCTACGAAATCTGTTTCCTTATATTGCATCTTACAAGCCTTGGTCGTTTTCTAAAAATAAGACGTTGGTCTGATCTGTTTCTAATCATTCGTTTCACTGATCAACTTCTTAAAACCTTACACAAGCCTCGTTTGAGTGTAGGACTGATACATTTCGTACCTGTGGTTTCACTAATCATTTCACAACCGAAGACACTCTTCGTCAGACAACCTCCACAAAAACGGGAAGTTGTCTGACGAGGTCAGACAATTTTTCTCATTTTAAAAGTCTGAAAACTTTTGTCATTTCAAAAATATGCCAGTTTTTGAAATGAATGTTTCTTACACAGCTGCTGCAACAAAGTCAGCACCATCTGGAGGTCCGGGTCCGGTTTTTAGAGGTGGAGCGTGGCAACCTGAAGCAGCTGGTGGAGCAACTCTGGCGCAGTGGCGTGGCCAGAGACCCTGACTTTGCTTCTGCTGTAGCACCAGGACTTCTGCGCTACCTGCCGTGCCATGCCAATTCTCCTCAGGTCAGTTCTACCTTATTAACTTCACTAGCTTTCTTCACTTACTAATTGTAGTTAACCTGCGGGAATATTTGTTGTGTTTAATTTTGTGTGGGTATCGTAATATTTCTGCAGTGCATGCATCTCTGCTGCAACAACTTACGAGCTTTGTGTTCTATGATGAGGGAAGTACGTACTGTAGTTTGTTTGCGTGGAAATATTTGCTTCCGTTAAATCCTAGATCTGAAAGAATAGAATTGCGGTATTTGGTGTAATGTTGCCTCGTGCACTCACCCTGTAGATTCAATTTATTGGGGTCTAAGTAAATGACTAGTGAAGTTGGTGCTCCACCCTGTATGCAGCCGTTGGACCGCCGTGAGCTGTACAAGAGTACCTCTGAGAGTCCGGCAGTACGACCAGTCACTGGCGCTAAGGTCGGCGAATCATCGAGGCGCATGTCAGAGACTTCAGACTCAAGCATTCATGTAGACGCAGCCACTCTGCTGGGCAGCAATGTGAGCAGCAGTGGTAAGCCTGGCGACCGTCTTAGTCCCTCTGTTCTCAAGACCGCCAGTCCAGAACGGGCCACTCGAACGTCTCGAAAGTCTCCTTCTCCCGACATCGGGCTTTTTGGGTCTTACGCTTCCCGATCTACGTCTCAACAAAATACGTCTCAAGTTCAGCCAAAGGCCACCACTTCCCAGTCTCCGTCCAAAACAAAAGGTGAAGGAGAATCTTTATTCCCACCTTTCAAAATTCAGTCTTACTTCACTCGGGACACGGCAGATGGAGGCGGAGCTCCATCCGGTCATAGGCCTCGGTCTTCTACCATGGATCATGGGTCCATGCAGCGCTTCGTGAAAGGCCTCACTCGTAACAATTGAGTCATATCCAAGAATCAATACTTGTGTAGTTATTAGCTTACAATATTCATATTTTAGTGATAAAGTTGATGTTTTTGCTCTAAATATTTTACGCGCGCACCTTCATGCGATGTTGGATAAAAAATTCGTGAGATGAAATGAGTTGTTAATTGTCAGAAAAAGTGTGCATCACTTTGCATTGTGCCTGGCTAGGAAAACGGAATAATCTTGGGTTATCGCATGTCATGAAGTGCATATTTTGATGTAGGTAATATCGGTCATAGTATAACCCCAATTTGTGTTACGGGATCCGGTTGGTGATTGTATGTTGCTCGTGACTTGGGTGAAAATCATCCTTAAGCTCCGGAAGGGTTGTACTTAGACAGCTACCTTGATATTGTACACTATGTAAGGCTACAAGATTACCGGTCTTGTGTACTTGCAATGTACTGCACCCAACATTTTCCTTAACGAACTTAAAAAAAATATGTTGAAGTGATGAAAGACCCCTACTAGCTTACAATTCTTTCGTGTTTGAAAATGCTTTAAGATTTTGGGAGGCATTTGTTGGAAAATTTGTCCGCTATAACCGAAATGCGGTATAATAATGTCATTATTGCAAGGGGAGACTGTACTTCGACAATGCCGTAATATGGTGATTATCATAAAATTAACGTTTCATCTACCATTATTATGCACATTAGTGATTTTGATTTAGTTTAGACGCTTTTGCTTAGGCATGTAGCTGTTTTTGGTTTCAGTTATTAGGTAGTCAGTCGTATTTTGGCCCGCCTTGTTTCTTTAGTTTGTGTACTCCGTCTCGCTCATGTTACTTACTGCGTTTGAGTGACTAAACTAAAGGTGATTTTGGTCTCAGATGTTCATTCTGTACTTGTCTTCATGTACTCTTGATCATAGTATGGTGGGCGGCGACGCGACGAGTAATTACTTTGTTAGTTTAAAGTGTTTTGCCTAAGTTACTTTTTACTTAAGAATGCTCTGCCGTGTAAGGAGTAACTTAATGAATCTTAAGCACGGACTACTTTGCTCTGGGAAGAATGTAAAAGTTAGTGTACCTTATTTCTAATATTTTTCGGTCCAAGTTCGGACTTTTATTTTCAAATTAAATCGTAGTTTATATCAATGAATATCAGAAAACTATTACGGTAATTAGGATGTATTTAAGCTGTCAATATATTAATATATTATGTACTAATTATAAGAAAATGATAGCTTTGAAGATCAAATTTTCTCATCTATAAAACAGTCGCCTTTAGGTTCTGCTGTCTTTTACATGCTCACAAAATTTTTACTTTCGCTTCTTTGAGCTTTTCTAGGCTTTCTTTATTCTTTCTAGTAGCTTTCTCATTAGACAGGAGGATTTGCTGTTAAACTCTTCTTCCAAATTCGACCAAATGGTCCAAACCATTATGTTTAAACTGGATAACCGCTATAGAATTTTATTCCAAAAGTTCATTTTTTATCATCCAATCAACAGCTTTCATTGCTGGATTATATCGCCATGATGCTTGGATTGAGTCCGTTCTAATGAGACGTACATTAGTTCAGCCTAGGGATTATTTAATCTCTGTTCATTCGCTTGTCGGCATTCACGGATTTTGATCAAGAAACGAAGAAAATTTGAGCTTTCTTTCTATTGAATTCAAAATGACTTTTCGTTTCTCTGGCGGATGCAAAGTCTGGAACGATTGCCAATTCTCATGCGTCATGCTTCTAAACACAAATTTCCGATGATTGCTGCTGTTTTTTGCTACTTCCACCCTGAAAAATTCACCGTCAATTTTTGCTTAAGTTCACTGCCGTAACTAACTTCATTAAAATGAACTTGTAATGAGCATGGTTCTATGCTTTCCGATTAGAAGAATCGCCTTTACCGACTTCATCCCGTGTTTATCACCTTACCAGAGTCATGAAAAAAAATTTTATATGTGACGCAAGTTTTCTTCTATATTTCTGAAAAAAGTTGGCCATTTTTATTCGAGCTTCAAATTTGTTAAAAAATTTTATCCTAAAATTGAGTGTGGATTTACCTTGACATGGAAAACGATCATGTTCTTTTTATGATATTACTTTGATAAATTAAACTTGTGCTGCATTTAAACTTGACCAGAAATTTAGAAACAGGTACATTGTTGACAAGAATAACTCGGATTTTAATAGAAGTTAAGAAATAGGTGACATTTAGGTATTAAATACATGTCTGAAAGTGTGATTTTATTAAACAATATGTTTAACTCAATTTATAAAAGTGTTTGAGTATGAATATCCAATTTATTTAAAGCAGTTATTTGACACTGCTTATAATAGTCGCAGTTCTCACCGATGCGAGTAACAATGATGATCAAATTTTTACATCTCCATTGACGTATTTCAGGCGTTTTAGAAGTCAATTATTGTATATTGAAATATCTTCTTGTTATTTGGTCTCCGACAATAGCTATTCGAACGTTACATTTATAAAACATTACTGTGTCATGAATGTTCATTTGACAACATTACCTTTTTCCCTTCTCTCTGCATGAGCAAGCATGAAGTCTAGAAATTATGTCAGCGAAATAAGAAGTTCTTGGATGCGTTATATTTCAGGTGAATAATTGAAAACTCATGTACAATTTGAACTTGAGATTTTATTAGCTTAAGATAACCTAGATGTAGAATAAGGGAAAATTAATTAAAATACTTTATTAATCAAGGTTTTAATGTACAGCTGATAACTTTTTTCCTCTGCTGAATAGGTAAAGAGAAATACCAGACAACCTGTACTTTGAATTCATGGTTATTCTTAATATTATTGTTATTATGATACTGAAGATAAGTGGTCTGTAAATGATTGTATCGAGAAGTTAAGTCTTCAGAGATCAAGCGTTACAGATCTCCAACGTTAATAAACTTAATGAACAATTATTATTACTGTCATATAATATATAATAATTGTCAATTGCAATCGTTCATTGGGTTCCATCGATAATTATCAATACAGCCGTATCTTGATCTGTTATCTCTGTACATTGCGTTACCAGCTCACTCGATCTGAGTAATGATCATTATACTGATAATGATCAGTAATCATTATACCAGTAATAATCATTAGACTTTTGCCAGAAGTAAACGGACCAATAAATCCGTTACTATGCAAGATCGAGGTATTACATTACCAGTTACCGGTATCATACCTGACTTTTTATTAAAATCTCAATGGAATATTTAATTTTTTCTAAAGCACTTACTGATCTAAAATTTACTCATTACTAATTTGTGGCTGTCATGGTTAGTTTTTAAGCTATAAATTCGTCTAGACCAGTGGTTCCCAACCTTTCACTTATGGCGACCCATTTTGGAAGAAATGATCGATTCACGACCCCAATTCCTTCAAATAAATGTGGGGTCATTGTACTTCGAAAATCCGTTTATCATGAAACGCTATTTCGTAAAACACAAACACACGAATATAATGTATTAGGTGAATTCATCAATAATTTTAAATAGGTTGGGAATCACTGATTTATACTGTGAAGTAAGAATTGTGTTATTTTGCGTGCGTCTTGCTGATGTTGTCAGACTTCTTACATTTTACTGGGTGAGTAGAAACTACTTAGCTTACGTGATGCAGACCGTGTGCGCCATCATCCCTCAGTAGAACAATAACTATAGCGATTTAGATGTGAAACTAAAAAGAATGACTACTCACGTTGGTCGGAAGCAGTTGGTGCGTACGACTTTTGACGTTCGCCGGAAACTGCAGAGTGAAAACCAGTGAAAATTTAACTTGCACATTATAATTTCAACGTTATGCGTTATACTTTAAAAGAAGTACAAGAAACAATAAATTATTAAATTCCCGAATGTTTTCCACAAGGTTTTCTCGACTATTCATCAACTCTTTTCGACCAGAGAGGGTAACAGTTACAGTTTTTATTTAGATCCCGATGAAGTATGTTAGTATTATGACCTAGTTCTATAGCTATTATTCTCATTTTAGAGTTTTTCTGTTTTAAAGACTATTTCTTAATGAACTCTGTTATTCTTGTAGAGGTAGGACTTGGTTTAACTTTTTTGCTGGCATATACCACACTTTTCGATCAGCATCACCCCATTCTATGTTCTTGTTTGATTCTTAGGTTTCGTCGCGTTGTTGCTTGCATCGTAGTTTTTATGTTTGTTGTTTCTTTTAGTTGTATGTGCATTTATATTCCTTATAGTAGCGCATTGAAAGTACTTAGTGAAGTTTATATTAATGAAGTGAATAGTCTTTGACGGGTGTGACCTGAAGTGCATGCCATAATTCAGATAGCGTGGAATAGTCGCCTGAATTCAGGTAGCGCGGAATAGTCGCCTGAATTCAGGTAGCGCGGAATAGTCGCCTGAATTCAGGTTGCGCGGAATAGTCGCCTGAATTCTGGTAGTGCGGAATAGTCGCCTGAATTCTGGTAGTGCGGAATAGTCGCCTGAATTCTGGTAGCGCGGAATAGTCGCCTAAATTCAAGTAGTGCGGTTTAGTCGCCTGAATTCAGGTAGCGCGGAATAGTCGCCTGAATTCATAGAGCACAGAATTTAGCTAGTCATAGCACAAAATGCTCAGGCTCATAACTGAGCAAATCAAATGTTTATTTGAAATAAGATAATGTGCATTTGTTCAAAAGTGAGTCCTTCTTCACTATTTTCAATAGATTTCATGTCCCGTTTATCACCTCTCGTGTTTGAAATTTCTGTGGTGGAAGAAATGAAAGTGTTTTGACAGAGCACATGAATACTAGCTAATAACCAGTGCTGAACTCAGGAATATTTTCTAACTTTCTTTGTTTCTCTGTCCATCCTGGGGATTAGAGGCACCTATTTCGGTGTTAGTATTGGCTAGTTTGAAGCTTTACGAAATCTCACCACACCTCGTACAGAATTAAACACCTCTGAATGGGTGCAGCAGTGTGTGTGTAAGCGTTTCTTTTCTTTAACATTTATTATGCTACGATGGTGCTGTAAATAATCTTGAATCTCACGCTGCCAAGTGATCTGTTTAGTTAAGAATAATTTGAACTAGTCATTGTGAAGAACAAACTTTATTTGAGTAGCCACTATAGTAATGTACGTAGTGTTCAATTGCGCTGAAAACTTGCCACAAAAGTACTCGTAAATTATTGTGAAAAGACAACTGTGTCATAGCTGTGTTTTCATGGGTCATAAATATACATGTTGATGAGAGATATATTTTTATTTCGTCGACTTGTTTTGATTTTCAGTTTCCATAGTTTCGAAATAATGCCGTTTTTTACGTGAACAATAGATATGTACCATAATTTAAATGCACCGTGTATCGTGAATGATAAAAAACGAATTTTAACATACAAATACTAAATTATTTATGAAACATCTCAGTACTGCACCTGGTATCCTTATTGAAACGTACCCTAACCGAACAAATTCAAAACATGTAAGTTTTTTTGATCCTATAAATTTTTATTCTATGCATTAAATACGTGCATTTAAGAGTTGAAGGATAATCTTGAAAATGTGTTTCCCACTTATGACTCCAAGTGTGTTTCCTCAGTCTATGCTTGTGGTAGTTAGCTATACAGTTTGCCATTACTAAGACTCACACTGAATAATAACTGTAGGCCTACACGATAACGTGACATGTGTAGTAGTTCCCTAAGCATGCCGTTGTTTCTACAGGGTAAGCCATACATTTTAAAAACAATTATAGCAATAAAAGCTATTTTTTTCAGGCTTTTTCAACATATTTCTGTTAGCGTAGCAGCGCTACGCGCACCCCTGCTCCTCACGTATGGCATACCTTGTAGTATAGTAATAAAAAGTATGGTCAGTACATATTTTTTTTCTTCAAATTCGTTACGTTTTAGTCCCAGGCTTTCATAGTTTTGAAACTTATTATTTCATTTCGGTCTTGGAATTTGTTCATTTTTTGAGAGGTTAAGTTTTTCCCGAGGAATTTAAGATTTTCTCGTCTACGGGAAGAATGATTTTCTATATTATATCACTCAATGTGTTGATGGATTTGACAAATTGTTTCAGTTCGAGGTGGTATCAGAAATGTATGTGGTCCTGCATTGTGCTGTATTAGTTTTGTATCTTCGAACTCGAAATCTGTTTAATAGCTTCATTGTGTTTAATTGTAATGTTATAACTAAAAATAACCAGTATAAGCGGTTTAATATCATAAGCTTGAAAATGCCGAGGTTAAATTAGGAATGAACAAAAAACGAAGTGAAGAAATAATGGATTAGATGTCAGAGTAAGAACTCGGGTTATATTTCTTATTCTTAGCTCCTGACACAATCGTCTCTATACGAGCATCTTGCATTAATAATATTTTTAAAAATTGTTTCATCACTTTTATGTTTGATTGACAAATCTTCCATTGTTTTGATTGCCGGTTCAGACGTCACAGCATTTACTCGTTGAGTTCACGACGTGGTTAGAGACTCATAAGAGAATGGGACATGATCTTGATAGCGAATATTATGCCTTACGCTTGCCGAATGTTTTTTAAAGATTAAAACTCAGAGCATTTTCTGGCGTGTAAATTGTAAAGCACAGAGCATTTTCCTGCGTGTAAATTGTGCGTAACAACGGTGAAGTAGATTGAATGTCAGTGTTTCATGACAGCTTTTAGAAGCTTTTTTAATCAATTTTAATGAATGAATGATGCTCTACAAAACGAAATGCAAGTTTCATGTTGATTTATTTCATATGTTCTCAATTATTGATAAAACTGTTAGGTATGTTTGTGCAACGGAATTTCATTGAAAGAGGAAGGATTACCAAATTGTGTTCTTCCTCTCTTTTGGAGCGGTTACATATATTTTCTGACTTGTCAAAATTTCTCAGGTTATTTTCGTTAGAAGCCAGTGAAATCCAAAGTGTGTTGCCATCACAGTTTTGAACATTTCAACGCGTGAAATTATCATAACTCATTCATCGAGCATAACAAGACATGAACTGGGAGAAATGAAAATTATGGAAACTTTACGGTCTATTTCTCTCTTATCCAATCATATTTGGGAATCTAGCGTACAATTGTTTTACAGGAACCTAATTCTGGTGTTTGAACAGAAAATTTGTTACGGTTTCTCAGTGTTAATCTCTATCTTCCCTTTTGTGGTCAAAGTACGTTTTCCTCATCTTGTTTCAAATTTATGTATAGTTAGTTTTGTAGTCAGTGAATGTTACTGGTGTTGTGCAAAATGTAAAATAATGAAGTATTCTATTCATGAACGGTTGAGTGCTCTCCTTGTCTGCCTGTTTTCTTGTCCGTAATTCAAAGAGCAACTTGAAATTTACAGCTTAGATCTGTTGCAGCTACCAAGTTTAGTGCAAACCGTTTGCGTGTTACGTTACAATAATTCGCTCCTTAAAGTTTTGTTATGCTCATTTCACACGTTTTGTTTATTAGCAAATAGTTAAGCCAGGAATATAATGATAGTGATACTCATAAGCAACAGGTCGATTATCATTATTAACCTCTTGTAGATTACCTTATTTGAATCATATACCGAGACCATGATTTTTCATTATTTTCCGTAACTGCAGTTTTGTTCAGCGAGGTTCATTATAATGAACCTCAGCTCAAGCTCAATGGCAGCTTCAATAATTATTAAAGCTGCCACTACTGACATTTTCGATATATGAAGCATCATTCCATTTCGAAATCTAGATGTCTTCAGGTCAAAACTTCACAAACAGTTGTCGCAGAAAAATACTGAATCAGAAAACTGGAAATTTCTGTCTGGAAATATGTCTCAAAGAACCGGCTGGTCTCAAAAAAAAAAAAACTATTGTGCGTGTTCGCTGTGTGTAAATAGAAAATTTTTGGTGTGTGTGTGAGGAAAATTGCATATTATTTATATTCTCATATAAATTAATTTTCGAATTTTTCGTAAAATCCTGTTCGATTTCACAAGTTTGTGTGGTTATTTTTTTTCATCGCTGTACGAAGTTCAGTATGCCATGCGGCATTTCGTTATTCCTCAAAGATTTACTTCAGTTTCTCAGCATACTGTGTGTGCTATACGTTTTCTTTCTGCAGCGACGTCGTTATTGCTTATACATTGTTGTGATGTTAGTTTTCACCCTATTTACTTTTTTGGTGGACGCATGTATTTAGACGTGAGTGATATGTTACTCGATTTCTCGCGTTTGCCTTATATATGTAACTGCCTTACAATTTTTCTTTTTATTTTTCGTTTCTTTCGCTAATGTTACAAGCTCGCTTCAGTTTGAGGTGATTCATGTTCATTTATCACTCATAGTGTGTGTTCAATCATTATGTCGTGATTTTCAAGTGTTTGCCTTACCTTCACTTTATGGTCTATTAGCTAAACTTCCATATCGTTCATTTCTCTACAATTAAATATCTACTCAAGAACTTGCTGTAATGCGACAACATCTGTATGGGATCATGAAACTTATACATTGTGTAACATTGTGAAGCCACCCAATTGAGGGTTATAGTACACTGCGAAGTAATAAGCACTGTATCACTTGTTATCGGAGCTTCCCTCTGCTTGATTAGTCGTATGAATAATCTATGTAGAAATTCTATGTGTTCCTCGTTATCGTTTTTGTAGTTCATACTTCAACTAAAACGCACGTCTTAAACGTGTATGATGGGGTTTAATGTTTTGTGTAGTATGTATACTAAACATAACCCGTGCAAAATTTCTTTGTTCTGGTTGATTTAAAGGACTTTGCGCTCCTTTCGCTCGAGAAGCGTGATGATGTTCTGCCTTTTGCTCCTCTCACTCGAGAAGCGTGATGATGTTCTGCCTTTTGCTCCTCTCACTCGAGAAACGTGATGATGTTCTGCCCTTCCGAGTGTACCTTAGAGGAGAACTAGTGGTCGTAACCCTATATATGAGTCGCTGCCGTTATTGGAGTACCAATACAAATAACTCGTATTAGTCTTATGATCTAGATTTTTGTTGAACACGAAATTTCAAGCTGGGTGAAACTACGTAAAAAATTACCGTACTACATATTATATAAATGATGATTCAAGTCATATTTCGTTCTTAAAATAGAATTTGCTCCTCAAATTTGTCTTGTATCCTCAGCTATCTCAGTGGAACTGTCTCTCATGGAAGCATGTGTATCGTGCAACCGTTTTTTGCGTTTGGTTTTGTTTTTCTCTTTCCTATTTCCCATCTCTTGACTCTGAGATGTTTACACTGTATTGTTTACGGCCTCACAGCAACGTTACGAACAAGATTGAAGTTTGACACAGGTGTTGTGTCACAGGGGGGTAAACTTTGTCACGATTTCCATAGTGATGATCGCCTTAACTGACCTGAAAAGATGGGTGAAACTTCAATGTTTTGTATTTATGATGTTTTTTTACAATGTACGCACTGTGGTGAGATTAGAAGGATTGCAAGAGGTATGTATAAAAAATATAGAATGGCTTCTTTTCGGAAGCGGGGAAGCAGGAAATTGAGCTGCTTTAAAAAAACAATGTTTATTTTGTACTCATATTTGACCTGCTAGAAATGTTTGAAAATTTGTTGGCTTTAAAAATCAATTTTCTCAAAGATGCATCACTCTAAAACTTAAATGACTCTCGCATTACCGTGCATCACATCGAAAAATTGCTACACGTGTGAATTTTATTTAGTGGATGTTTCCATACCTAATAATATACAGATATAGAATAGAATAAGGCAATATGAACGAGCCGTTTGACCCATTCTTGGGTCGATACCCAAGTCACATGCCGTCTAAAGTAAATACATCAATCATGCACGTACACCTTAACCACGTAAGTAATTCAGTCATGAACACGCATTTCACTCACTCGCAGGCATTTCTTTTTTTCAGTCATGAACACGCATTTCACTCAGATATTTCTGTCACGCGCATTTATCTCAATCATACACTGACCCTAAAGAGTTAGGGACACAGTGTTAGTGATACTGGGAGGGTTCGTAGTCCAAAATTTGCCGAGACGATTTTTGAATGTGTTCACAGTGCCAGCAGAAACTATGTTTCTGGTAGCTTGTTCCAAGTTGCGGCAATTTTAACGGGAAAAAAGTTCATAGCTTGGCATGTCTTGAAGTTTCCCAGTAATAGTTCTTGGCCGTTATTTCTGGTTCGTACGTTACCGTCCCTTTCGAAAAGCCCTTCCAGGGTAACATTGTTAAGGCCGTTGAGATACTTAAAGGTTTCAATATGTTGTCCTCGCAGTCTTCTTTGTTCTAGGGATATAAGTTCAAGGTGTTAAAGACGTCTTTCGTAGCTGAGATTGCCGAGTCCTGGAATCATCTTCGTTGCTTTCCGCTGAATTTTTTCCATTTTATTAATATATTTTCGTAAGGTAGGAGACCAGAGTTGCACTACATATTCTAAATGAGGTCAGACTAGCGCTTTATAGAGCGGTAATATTATGTTTTTTGACGTATTCAAAGTTTCGTGCAATGAAACCAAAAATTCTGCTCGCATTATTGACGCTTTTTTCCATTTGTTTGTCATGTTTGAGATTTTCAGTGACAATGACACCTAGATCTGTTTGTTGCTGGACTGTTTCAATGGGTATGTCATAAATCGTGTGTTGGAAATGCCGGTTATTTGCACCAACGTGCATTACTGAACATTTATCAATGTTGAAGCTCATTTGCCAGGTTTCAGTCCATTGTAGAAGACGGTTGAGGTCTGATTAGTTACTCTGTCCCTTTCGGTGAATGCTCTGTGACAGAAATTAGTGTCATCAGCGAATTTGTTGGTTTTACTGATGATTCCGACATCAAGATCGTTGTAGATGATGAAGAGGAGCGGGCCTAAAACGCTCCCTTGAGGGACTCCTGATGCTACAAGCGCTGAATCACTTGTTTCATCGTGAATCACCACGCGTTGAGTGCGACCAGCGAGCCAGTTGCGTGTCCATCGGAAGCTGTTGCCTCGTATTTTATGCGCTTCCACTTTCTCCATGAGTCTTTCGAGTGGAACTCTGTCGAAGGCTTTTTGAAAGTCTAGATAGACAAGGTCTACGGCTTTTGTACGGTCGTATATGCGGTTAACTTTTCCAAAGAAGTCAAGGAGGTTTGTGAGGCAGCTACGTTTTTCTGTAAATCCGTACTGGGTGTCAGTAATAAGATTTTTGTTATTAAGGTGCTTTATTTGCGGACTTTAAGTAGTCTTTCTATTGTTTTGCTGATGACAGATGTTAGACTTGTTGGACGATAGTTATTAGGTATTTGTTTTTTCCCCTGTTTGAAAATAGAAGTGACATTTGCCCGCTTCCAATCTTCAGGAACTATCCCAGTTTCAAGTGATCGATTGAAGATGTTTGTTAGAGGTTCACTTATTACTTCGGCTGTTTCTTTAAGTATCCGGGGACCAAGGAAATCGAGTCCGGTTGACTTATATGGGTTTGAAATGCTGAGCTATTTCTCTACCTCTTCTACTGTAAATACGCCATCTGACAGAATTTCCTGAGTGTTTAAAACATGAGGTTGCGGGATTTCAGTTGTCTTCGTGAGTTAACACAGAAGTAAAGTATGTATTAAGAATTTTAGCTTTGCTCTTGTTCGTTTGAGTTGAGCCCTCAGAATTGATCAGTGGTCTAATAGTGTCTCTTTTGAGTCGTCTGTCGTTTACATGTTTGTAGAAGCTTTTCGGGTTCATTTTAGCTTGTGCTGCAACTGTAAGCTCTTTATTTCGTTTTGTAGATTTTATCGTTCACTTAACAGCTCTGCATGCGTAGATATGTTCTTGACGATGGGGTTCTGTTTGGTATCGTTTGTCTTCTGTACGAACGTTGTCTTGCATTGATGAGGCGTTTAATCTCTTCTTGAGAACCAAGCAGGGATATATCCTGATTCGCTTTCTTATGATTTGGTGTTCTGTAGTGGTTGCTATCTTTTCTTTTAGTATCACGTTGCATTCCTCGGCGTTTTTGTTGCTCATGAGTACTTCATAGTTATGGCTGCCATGCTTTTCTTTCATTAGTTCGAAGTTTGCCTGTTAGTAGTCAAGGACTTCTTTATGTTGAGTCCTTGTGTTAGGGTCTTGTTCTTCGACCGAGGTCTATCATCTGGTGGTCACCGATCTTATCCGTAACTTCTAAGGCCTAAGCCGTTTATGCTGAGGTAAGTGGTCGTCGTGACAAGGTCAAGGATGTTGTTTCCTCTAGTTGGTTTGTTGACATGTTGCTGCAGGAAATTTGTACTCATCAGATCAATAAGTTTTGAGCCGGGTGCTTGACTTTGACGAGTAGTCCAGTTTATGTGGGGCAAATTGAAGTCTCCCATGATTAGCGTTTGTGCCTATATGATGCCTGGTGTGCCTGGCATCATATCGTGCCTGGTATGATGCATTCTAATTTTAGCCAATTATTCGCAAAGTCAACTCTATTTCGGTGCATTTTCATTATATTCATAATTAGTATGAGCTGTAATTGTAACTATGATGAAAATTATGAAGTTAAAACTTTCCAGATTTTTTGATACTTAATCAAAAGGTATACCCCTTACGAATTTTTTGGGTCAATATCTCGTAATTTCGTGAAATTTAGTAAAAACCTCACGTAAGAATTGTAATGAAGAAATAACGAATTTATTGCTGCAAATTTCATTGAATATTCTGTCCATTACTCACTGATGCCTAAGTAGTATGATGTACTTGAGTGTTTCCATCACATTTGCCAATATTGCACTATTTGTTTCTGTCCATTACTCACTGATGCCTAAGTAGTATGATGTACTTGAGTGTTTCCATCACATTTGCCAATATTGCACTATTTGTTGGCGGTTTTCGTTTAATTCTTGTCCAAGATTTGCTCACCTTACATACTATGATGAAAGTTATTGATTTGATGTTTTTAGATTTTTTAAAAAAATGCATAGGATTCCCCCTTCGAAATTGTTCGAGTTTTTTGGTCAATGTCTTAGAATGTCGTGAAACTTATTGTAAAGTTCAGACAACGATTATAGGCAGCAACAAACGACTTTGTTTGTGTAAATTGTTTCGTTTCTGTATTTAAAAATTATCATTTCTATCTACTCGTTTCCTGGTTGGATGTTCTGTTTTTTTTGGCAATTCTGCGATTCTTTACTATTTCGTTGCGTTTTTAAACATATTCGTGCTCCATGTATGCTCAAACACCCAACTATTAGGAAAGATATTGATTTCTATCTGTTTCGATTTCTGTAAAAAATGCACACAGCACGAAATTCTTTGAATTTTTTGGTCAGTGTCTCAGAATATCGTGAAACTTGGTATACAGTTCAGGCAACGATCATAGGCAACTAAAAACGCTTTTTTAGTGTAAATTGTTGTTTTTATGTGTGGTAAAACATTTCTATGTTTTTCTGGTTCGATGCTTTGGATTATTGGCGATTGTTCTGCGATTCTTTAGTATTTTTTGAGTTCTCAACATATTCGTGCTCTATGCATGCTCAGACACCCAACTATTAGGGAAGTTTTTAATTTCAAATTTTTATAGGAAATTTCCTAAATTGTTATATTTGTGCTCGGATTTGTATTCAGGGCACACTTTACTCCACTAATGAGAATGTAGGAAAAAGTCTGCAGCAATGAGAACTGAGAGCTTCGTTTTTTGGTGAACACTTGTCGGATAAATTTAAAGAATAATTTAAGAGTATCCTCAAAAGTATGTTCCAACATATTAATTGGGTAGACAATATCTCGATGATACTCATACGTCTTGATCTTGGAAATATTTTCAGGAATATGGTTATAAAAAATTGACAGACTCCCCTCAATATTATATTTGATCAGCTAATCACATTACAGAGCTTTTAAGCGTCTAAAGTTATATACACGTTTTCCGTAGAATTTGTTCAGATGTGCATAAAAATAATACACCAGCAAAATAAGTCTTGTCCGACCACACATTTTTAAGGAACTGCTAACTCCTTTGCAAAAATGTATTTCCTTTGAAAACTGACGCAGATAATTGTCTACCATGTCTTTCCAATGTGTCAACTTCGGTAACTAATGCACCAATACCACACAAGGTTTGTACTACTAGTGTATAGGTCGAACGATCTTTTAATCGGATGTAAGGGGCGTCTCCTTGAGAATTTCTTCCAGCAGGTCGAATTGGTGTTTGGAGCTAGTCAGTGCAATAGTTTACAATGGGATATGAATTGCTGGTCACATCAATTAACAGTGCAGAGAGCGAAGAGTTGGTTTATCAGCGTTGCGCAATGGATTTTTAGTTTCTTGTGAAAATAATCGTCCCGCTAATAACAGCATAGGCTCTGAAATTCACTGGAATGTTTAATTCAATATCAGAAGGTCACTGTGAGTTCTTCAGGCATGGAAGACGAAGCTCAACGATGTACAAGTCAAAACTTCATCAAATCCCGACGTTGTTGAACTCGTGAAACATGAGCTCAAGGTAGAGAGAGGAAGACTGGATGTCTTGTAAAGAAGACACATGCGGTAGTCCGACATAATTCCACAGACTCCAATAGCGTTTTTTCGAAGACGTTGTTGCCCATCTTTACACAATGAACTTTCTCCATACACCCGTGAATTTTTTGTAGTCATAGTCGCTACATCGTAAGGAGGAATGGAGTCCAGATGGCGAAACGAACGCCCGTTTGTTAATTGAACGTGGCATTGAAACAGACCTTCCAGGGTCCCAATCCCTGGAAACGAAGTTAGATATGTGTACAAATGAGTCGGAGTCGACAGCACCTTTTTCGTTTTTGATTGAAGAACCAGAGTTGAACTTCTTGAAAATAAAATATCAGTGGAGCAGAAATTGCGATCCAGCATGTTCTTCTAACCCTTCCAGAACACAGATGCTGGTAAATAGATCACTGGTGTCAACACCTCTTGGTAAAAGTTGTTACGCCTTCACACCGTTCTGCACGCCGTAAGCTTTTTCATCACTCTTTACATGTTTCTGAGATGCTAGATATTAGCTCTTTGAATTATAAATACAGTAATATTTGAATACATATAAAAAATAGGAAATAAATTTCCATTTTAAATGTGCATTTGGGCAAAGTCTTTGATTCAAAACTACTTTTTGGATAGACCAAGTACATACACATCACAAACCTGGGCTGACGTCTCATTATGTTTTTCTGATTAACTTCCCGTATTGAACAATTATCTATAGTAGTAAAACGATTGCTTTGAGTACATCAGTCTTATCATCTAAATTAAAAGAGATCGTAAATGGTTGATGACTCGCAGCAAGAATTATCCAAAATAGACACAGAACGAGAATTTAAAAATTTACGTTTCCTAATGTTTGTATACAAAGACATAACGTTTTCGTAAGAATTTCAGAAAAGAAAAGGAATAAAAGGTTAATGTAGTTCATAGAAAATTAAAATAAATGACTTATGAGCGCTCAAAAACAATAACACGTCTGATATACCACCTTCAGTAATAACTACAATACTTTGCGTTATGGAATACATAGAAACATTGTGAAGAACCCGTAAATATGTCAACGTTAAGCATATGGCGAGTAATAGGGACAGTCAATAGAAATAGTTCTTATTTTTGGTATTTTCCTAAATGTCATCCAAAAAAGCTGAATATGAAGTTGCACGAGCGAATATGATGCAATTTATATCTTACAGCACACGTAATTTAAATGTATTGTGTGATTATAGCATAAGTTTCAGAACAACTTTATAATTTTCAACTAATAGTTTGTTACCGAAATACTTAGAGATTATATACCTCATTTGATGCTGTCATAAGGTAACACTGTGTTCCTTGAAATCCATACAGGGTGCGTCAACATAACTCCCTTTTTTTCAAAGCTCTTTGCTCTGAAAAAATAAAAAATATGTTGGCGAACCCTGTACATTAAAATGAGCAAATGCAGGCTCCACCTGAATGGTCTTAGCAACACACAATATAAATTTATCGGCATTCAAATGCAATTATCTTTGACAAAATATTTTACAAATTCATTCAATTGAGCACAAATTTTGTTCCAATTTCATTTCGCAAAACAAATTTGACAGTCGTTAAAGAGTTTTTTTAAAGCGAGTCTAAGTGATCGGTCCGCACCATTAACTGGGGAAATTAAAATATTTGTAGCGTGCGACACATTTGTCGACGGAAAGACGTGCTTTTGTGCCCCCTTGAGTTACTTCCAGTCGCTAAACTTACCTTTAGCAACTTGCGCGAAATTATTTATTTTATCAGATTGAGGGACTGGCACGTACCCTATCGAAGGAGACGCTTTCTCTTCAAACAAATGAAAGTCACCTGGAACAGAAAAGATTAAAGTTATAACCGAAATTCCTTGGCTTTGGCTGATGAACCGCGTCCGCACACTACAAAGAACATTAGATAGTCAAATATTAGGTAAGGTTGATTAGGAAGGAAAATTCTTGTAACGTTACAGTGCCGAGTTAGACAATAGGGCTTCTTTAGCAAACGTGCATCGACTCTTGGGGAAGTATCTTTTTGGAATGTCTTATCGAGATATGGTATGCGCGCTCACTCCTTAAGAAAGCTCGCTGTAGGCAGGAGGGGAGAGAGTCATTTGTTACCTAATTCATTCTCAATGAAAACATGGTAAATCCTCACAAGTAATAGTATTAAAACTGTTACAGGTCACTGCAGAGGAACACAAAGTTCCTCGGGACGCTATAGCATTATTTGAATACCCATGCCCAGAAGAGGACGGGAATCCTACCTATCTCCCAAGGAGTGCCATCTGGCAGAAATATACGAATGGGCTTTTACGTCAACGTCTATACTGAGTGTAGGAAAGTTCAATCTATTATGAATGATAATTAGCCTTCAAAACAGGTAAAAATTTCTTCACACGTTAACTTCAATGAATGCTACTGGAACCTTTTGATGTGGAAAATTAAGCAAAATAACATCGTTGTAAGTACGTAGGTTACCAAAAACTAGTAAGCTACTACCGTCACAAATGAATTTCGAGATTTTCACTCTATTTAGTTTAGAGAATTTTCTAATCAAATGGAATAGAAAGATGATTTTAATTGAATTTCATAGATTAGCGTTTGTGAGAACGCACTCACAAACTCGGCATAGGTGTGCCAAGTCGTCTCACATTAACCGTTTTCTTCCAAATGAACAATAGACTCACTTGAGCAGAATGTTTTACAGCTAAAAATAAGCTTAATCTTTTGATAAAATCAGCATAATCAACATCGAAAGTTTCCCCTTTCAATTCAATGCACCGAATATCTTTTTCTTACGCCCAACTTCAGCACCGAGTAAAATCAGAGGTTTTACGATATAGATTATTAAAAGGTGCTACGTAACTGAAAAAATGCTTCTAATAGTAAGCGGCAACAGTTAATCCGAAAAAAATTGCACAGAAGCATTCAACTGACCAAGTAGTCCGAGTCGATCAGGTGTCACATGTGTTACAAAACTTTCAAAATATGAACAGTTTACGACTAGGCATGAGAACCTTAGTGTTATAATACCATTTTTTAATTCACTTCAAACTGTCAACAAAAATTTACTTTACTACTAAAATAGGGTTGATAAAAATTGTAGGAACATACTGTAAAATGGAGCCCTGTATCTACATTATAACCAGCAAAATTAACATGGCATAAAAAAGATATTTCATAGGGTTAGCATAGCGCACACTACTCAATGAATCGCTTAGAAAATAGTCCAAAAAATATGGGCGTTCACGTTAACAAAAAAATTGGCAAGAGCAATTTGCTGTGTATCCTTCAATGACAAATGGTGATTCATAAGTCAAAATAAAATATTTTCAGCACCCTAACTAAGGAAAATGGCATCCCGGCACTGAGAGGAACATACAAAACGTTATGAGATCTTATAACCGCTTGATTAACACGAGTGTCAAGTTTGAGAAATATAAAGTATCAGATTGCTTAAAAAAACCCTAGGCCAATATTCACGCTGAAGGACAAGGAGGGTGTTCAAACATCTATGTTTGCACGAATAAGAGGTAACTTTCCAAAAAGCAACTGTTTGAAAAGAACAGTACAAACTTCCTCTACAATAAACAGAAACGTCCAACAAATATGCTAGTAGAAAATACGGGTCATGTAAAAAATAATAAAATATCTGTATGAGTTCTTTCTGCATATCAAATCATTTGATACAAATACACACATAAACAAGATACATATTAAAATCGACACCAGGATTGTGAGCTCATGTATTTCATGTACTCAATACATGAGCTCATAGAGATATATTTTTTCAAATAAACACAAATTTAGCTCTTCTCACAAAATGGATTCAACTCGCAAAGTTAAAAACTAGCGCGAAGAGAACACCTCATAATCAGACAATGATAAAACCAAGTGCTTTTGAGAAATAAATACTTGCAAAATTTGTGTTAGTCAGGAAAAAACTTCGAAAAAAGGTCTCGTATGGCCGCTCAAAATTTATCCATTGTATTTGTACTACTAGGCAAACTTGACGAAGCTTTGTTCCTCAGAAACAATTTATGTCAACATAAAATGCGCTACGTAGCTCATCCGAAGCCTCCATGTCGGCATAACAAATTCCAAATTCTCCTCCCTCTGCAGCATCAGTTAGAACAAACCAACGCTCGAGAAGAAAAAGGAAATTTGTAACAAATGATTTACGCGATATTTTATAAAGAAATTAAATATTAGAATAATAAGAGATCAGAAGCAGTCTTTTGAGAAGCAAGTTAACGGTAGCTAGGCAGACTTATTAATAAGAATTTTATACATAGTTTGTGTTGACATGAAATTCTCAATTTTCAATAATTTCACTCAAAATGAATTCTTTCTCAATATTTTAACTTACCTCACCAATGAAAATTGTTGACGTACTAGTAACATATTCTAAATTATTAATAATCCTCATGGTCACATTAATAGTCATATTGTGACACTTGAATCGCACGTTGACAAACAAGTGTAGAGTTCAATTTGATCACATCGGAAGGAAATTTGTGATCAAAAAATTTTACAGATAAAGTTCAAGGAAAAGGTGAGATCTTTAACCGATGACACAATGGTGCATTCACTTGCATCTAAACGGAATGGTGTAAAAGTACATTTTAGAATGCTGCTCAAAATTAATTTTTTCTCGCGGTCATCATCATCAGCAGCAGCAGCAGCATGTAAACTGCAATTTATACAAAGAGCCAACAACAGAGCGCGCAGTAGAACAAGTAATACAATACTTTCACCCTAACTTAGCTAAACAGCAACAAGAAAACAAAAAATTAGATAGGAACTATGTTGTAAAAACTGTGACTGTACCTCTATACATCTCAGAATGAGAAAAAGTTCATATAAAAATGATAAATTTACTACCAAATATCTTCAATGACGATTCATTAGAAAGAAAGGTAGCCTATTTTAATATAAAACGGCAGGCATTAGCTACACAAAGAGAAAATATATCGACAGAGCTCCCTTTCATCGAGTCTAACAGCATCAAAAGTGCTGGCGATAAGATCTACAAGTCATTGTACTAGATGGCCCGCCACATAAATTCATAGAACTGTCAGCAAGTTTAAATAACTTCCACGGCGTATCAACCGTCCTTCGCAAGATTTATTTCCAAGTGTAATTATACCAATGAACGAACTGACATTATCTCTGGCCGTTCTCAAATAGTCTGTACTCATCTGTACATTTTTAATTCTTAAGAGCAACTGTTTTATTCGCCATTTCATCCGCGAATCACGACGACTCAATGAAGAAGTTTTACTAGGTCATGAACTCGAAAGAGCGGGCCAGATTTACGATGCGTACAACTTACAATAGCATTTCTACTCTCACGGGTAGTATTGATATCATCGTAAAAACCATCAAATTGATCCAGATATACAATAACTTAACTGTAACTAATTGAGCTGTAAACATTACAGCCACAAAAATTGTCAATTACTTGACTATCGCCGAACCAATTGTCCAACGTTGCTCGAGGTCGGTTGCAATTACTTAACATATTCTCTGCTACACATTCATGCACACACAAACGTAGTTACCTCAAGGAGCAGTTCTATTACCAGTTAATTCTATTATTGAGTAACGTAATCGGTAGAAGATGCCGCACCAAGAAGCAAATTTATCATTATTATAGGTGGTGAGCAAGAACAGCAGTAGCCTGGCGCAAGCTACCGTCACAATTAACTTATTTCGAAGGACTAGACTTCAGCTGATGTCAGAGAGCAGTCTCCATTGATTCGTCCGTGGAAGAGTTCGTTCCGTTGTCAGGTTTGACCCCATTGTTTGGAGGCGTAGTCTTACCTTCCTCTTCCCCTATGCACGAAACATCAGCTACTGATAGAGGAGGAACGTTCCCCATTTTATTGGGGTTGGGGGTTGAGTGTGGCAAGCTGCTCCGATCCTTGCCAGGAGAGGAAGATGGGGTTGTCATACCCAACACAGAACTTGGCAGAATACCTTCAGGTTCACTATAAGCCCGTGCCAAAGATCCCCGAATGTTCCTCTTACTAGGGCTGCATACATTTTCCTCTTCATCTTCCTCTTCTTCCTCCGACTCTTCCATGTCAGCCTCTTCAGAAAGCTCTCCTCCATGATCCTCTAAAATAGTAGTGCTGATAATATCTGTCTTCGAGGCCCGGTATCTTCTGCCGCTACCGAATCTACTTTGAAAGAGCAATGCACGGGCAGTGTTGCGGGAGGTGGGAGGCATGATCACGCCCTCGATTGTAGTCTTGGGCTGCAACTTTGAAGTCTGCTGAGCCTGTTGAAGTTCTTTGTGCTGAGAAGGCTTAATAATAGGAGCAGGAGGAGGGGCATAGCCATAAATACTCGGTCGAGAAGCCTTGAGCATTTCAACAGCAGAAATCCTCTCCTTACCACCGGCCGTGTTCATGCTCTGTTGTAAAATCATCTTCTTGAAATCAAAAAGCGTAGTCTGTTTCGAAAAAGGCTTTGTGCTACTGAGCGTCGATGTACCCGATGCCATGGAACAGGTGGAAGAGCCATTTTCATGGTCATTTTCCTCACCCTCCGGAGATATTGAACCTGAATCTGAAGCTCCATATCCGGCTGGTGGGTCGACTTTGCAAAACTTCAGTTCCTCAAATCCATTTTCCTTAAAAATAAAAGGGATTGGGGTGTCCTGAGATTCTCTACTAACGTAATCATCGTTGTGTCCTATCCTCTCTCTAACTTGAGGCCTCACAGTATTAGAAGGTAGGGGACTGACGCCAAACACGGCAGGAGAAGTGCTTCGACTAGATGAAGGGGTACTATTACTATTGTTGTTGGCTTCATCCGCAGCAGAGGCCTGGGTGGCCGAGCCTGCGTAGGAATGACGGTTATAATTATAATACTGAGGATGTCGCATGGCAGAATACATCTGATCGCGACTCATATACTGGCGAGTTCTGGACACGTCTGTCGTGAGATCAGTGACGTCCGAGTTCATGGTCAGAGGAGACGAACTAACGAAGGAACCTTGACCGTCGGGTGAAGATATCGGTGTAGAGGGGAGAGACCGCAAGTTACCTCCAGTATTCAACTGCGGTTGTTGTTGTTGTTGCGGCTGCTGCTGCTGTTGTTGTTGCTGTTGAAGTAGTTGTTGTTGATGTTGGGCTTGCATCTGCTGCTGCAGTAGCTGCTGGTGTTGCTGGTGCTGTAGCTGCAGCAGATGCTGCTGGTGGGCTTGTTGCTGCTGGTGTAAGTACTGGGCTCGTTGACTATAATAATTCACCTCAGACGATGGGCTACTGCGGTAGCTGCTGTTGTGGTCCATAGAAGAGACGTCACTCGAATGGGAAGAGTTGAGGTCCGAAGACGCCGTATCAGGGGAAGGATACCTCATAAAGCTTGAATTCTGAGGTGGCACAAGCTTGCGAGTCCCTTTCTCTGACGCAGCCTTAAACCCACCGTCATCATCTTCACTATTTTCGTCTTTATTTTTCTTTTTCCGACGAAGCGGCAAAGTCCAAAACCATTTTTTCTTGGGACTTTTCTCAGACTTTCCATCTTTATTTTCCTTTTCTTTATCTTTGTCCTTTTCTTTATTATCTTTCTTTTTCTTGTCTTTATCCTTCTCTTTCTTTGAAGATTTTTTCTCCTTTTCTAAAAGTTTTTCAGGCGTGGAAGGGTTAGAGGCTGCAGCCCCCCTACCCCCACGTGACCCAGAGTCCCCTGCGACGCTGGCTCTGCGTGACACTCCCGTTTTTCCGGCACTTCCCTCACCTCCTCTTCCATCATCGCTCCCAGGCAGCTGCATCTGCCCTCTTCTGCTGGGAGGCAAGGAAGTGTACCCTCGTTGGTGCCGTCCAAAGCCCGAGGGCAACGTACCTCCAACCTGTACTTGCCGTGTCATCCCTATGCGTCCGTAAATGTCGCTGTCAGTGAGAGGTTGTGCAGGGTAACCAGGAGGAGTAGCGGATGGAGGGCGAATGTATTGCAGTATTCCCTGTCCCACTGCAGGAGGAAACCCACTTGCCGTGTCATTGGCCAGGCCGAAGTTTTGGAGGCTTCGCTGCGAACCGTACATGGCGCCTGAAAAAAAATTATGTTGTGACAAGTCAAAGCAGTTCTATATCCATCATTAAAAGTTAAAGTCACGGTGACAAGTTTAAACTAGGTAGGTTCCCTAGCTTGGCAGGTTAACTAGTGATAGATCACCAGTACAAGTTCATTACAAATATATGTAATTTTGACACATTTATCCCAGTATATCAAGTTTAACACTAAGACAATCTTAATAGTGTGATCGATTTACTTATTTAACAAGGTTAACAAACAACACAAAAATATGAGTTAATATTTCACTATCCGGAAAATCACTTGAGAGATTTAAAAGGAGAGCAAATGGAATTTGATAACTTGCAGAATATATTCATTTATATATTGAAATCAGCAATTGCCAAGAAAGCTTTTGAAATACTCTAGCAAAAAACAAAAAGCTATATCTGAAAAAATTGTATCATGAAAACATGCACCTGAATTATAGTAAAAATTAGCATAATTTCAATTCATTGAAACATGGTCACCATGTAGGTTAAATTTTCCGATCTAAATCAACATTAGGTTTCACGTTTCCATACATTTATTTGAATCTCATCCTACAAATCTTCAACTAAATTAACAAAACTGCATGAATTACACTAATGACGGTATGAAATGATAGAAATTCTGAATAAATATTAATTTCAAGTGTCAACTAACACGAATTCTTCATACCACAATACAACGGTACATGTTGCTCTCATAGCAATATACATGAAGTTGTGCCATATTTAACCAACAATAATTACCTGGCCACGATATTAAACATGACTCGCGAGCCTATCATTCCAGCTGAGTAAAACAAATAGCAGAACATAAGGGTTGTCTCATTGAAGGTGGAATGGTAAAGCAGCATTTGCTTACTAAAAAAAATATTCAGGGCAGATGAAATTGTTGGGTTAACGTAAAGACTTAGCATTACAGTAAAGTATACACGGCGTCTCAAAGTTATGACATGATTAATGCCATTCATTTTTTCTAATAGGATTTAGTTTCTTATAAGAGCCAGTCTTTTACAGATTCAAAGGAAAACTAAGTTGTGTAACAGTACCCATAAGGTCTTAAATCTTAGTCATTCAGTGCTACAAAAATTGCATTTTAACACAAAGACTTGAGATAAGAACCAAAGTAGTGAGATTTATAGATGAGAGCTCAGAAGAACAAGTTTGCGGAGTACAATGAAAGACAATAAAAAACGAAATATTCATTTCGGTATTTCCAAAGCCGAATGCGTATTCCAGACCTGTTAAAAGTTCTTAATGAATTTTTACAATATAATTACGATTCTAAAACCGATATCCACTAACGAGGACTCGAATGAATTGTAGCTTACAATAGGTTTTAATACGACCCTTTCCCCAGGAGGAAGCTTTAAGAAACTTGCCCCAAATAGGAAGTTTGAAGTAAAAATTATATGTAGAATAGACACATGGATTGTCAGAAGAAATTATGCAGATGGTCGGTTGCAAGATACGCCGGCCTTCTCTATAAAAATTAAGTCTAAAAAAGTTAAATAAAACATAACAACTGAGGAACGTTAATTTCCATAAGTACATTGACGAGGACAGCCTCTCTTACCATCCCACCCATACATCCGAGTGGAGTTCTGGAATCATACATATCCTCAAAGAAACGCTGAAGGAAAATTGTCGACGGATAGTTCCATGAAGGCCTACTGTTTAGAAACATCAGAATTGGAGCTTTTCCTGGACAAATCTTGAAGATTTTAAAAGATTAAGAACCAATACTAAAGTTATTATTCTGCAGTAATTGATTCACCAACAGAGCGACTACCCTTCTTATAAAAATGGGGATACGGCCAAAAATACTGTCACCGCTTTTCCCATATGTCAACTAATGTTTCGAGTTTTAATGAGCAACTAGTAGTAGTCATTGATGAGGCATGCAACAAGCAAGTTGCGGCAACTGAAAAAACAGGAATAACAATCATGCAAAATGCGCGAGGTTAAAAGCATGAAACATTAAAAAAAGGCACGAAAAACAGTCAAACTAATGAATCTCACACTCAATCTAGGATACGAACTTTACGAAAACAATAAAAACATTCAACATGAAACAAACATTTTCATTCAACTAAAATATCAATCGCTCAAAAACAAGACAAATACCAACACAAACATGGTTCACTAATGCGGCTAACTCTTTAAGGGACTCACATTTGAAATACAATATCACTTTGGAAAAGAGAGAAAAAACAATTGGTACCATTTTCTCCCACTGAAAATGAGCCAAGTAAATTAGTAAGAGATGACAGACTTCCCTAACCAAATTGGACTGTTTTAAGATACAATTTGTACTATTTTCCCTTAGTGAAAATGAGCCAAGTAAATTAGTAGAAGAAGACAGACTTCCATCGTAAGAGTGGACTGTTTCAAGATAAAGTTGGTACTATTTCCCCTGAGTGAAAATGAGCCTAGTAAATTAGTAAGAGATGACAGACTTCCCTCATAAGAGTGGAGGGAACCTCAGCCAGACAACATACTCACCTAGTTGAGCGATGTGGGCTTTTCCAATTTCAGGTCAAATGCTGATACTGCGTTTTAGATAGAAGAATGTGGCGGCGCTCACAATCTATGAACGTTCAGAATAACAGGCATTGCAACAAATAATCTAATTTTAAACAGTTAATGTAGTATTTAATGTGTCCCACTACTGCGTTATAAATTATACCTGCTCGGCACTTGTGTTTTCGTCGCACGCTGCGTGATAAAGGCCAATTTTACGAGAAAATACTGCACATGAACAGTTCAAATTAGGGCATTGACTCACATGTCTGAATTCCTAAAATATTTTGCTCCTATTCCTGTATAAAAGGTATGACACGCTGGTAGAAGGCTTCATTCGCTCTGACTCTAACTGGTTTTATTTAGATACATATTCTGGTGGTTACTCATCAGTTTGAACTCAGCTACAACAGCACGTGCAAACTGTGCAATTACAAATTGTATTAATAACACATCCAAAGAAAAATGAACTTCAACAAACAATGAACACTAATGAAAAATTATAAAATCAAGAAAAGGAAAGAGAAACAACGAAACGGGCTGTGATCTGAAAACATATATTGAAACTGTACAAGGAAATCGTAAAGACACCGAAACAGCTAAAGAAGCGAGGAGAGGAAAGGATAGTGGTTGATGTCTGGAAATGTAGTAATACCATATGATGTGTTTGAAGAAGCATGAAGCAAGTATTACAGTGTATCTGTAACACAAATTTGCCATTAACAATATGTCGTACCCAAACAATGAAAATACCGAATTTTAACAAGGATGTAGTTCACTGTGGTGATGGAAAGCAAGCAGTTAAAAGTATTTACTGAAATTCAACAGCATTTATATGTGACCTCAAACCTGAAGAATGAATAGTGAAACACTACAGACTGTGTCTAACAAGAACTAAAAACGAAGTTTAGCTCCCATAGAAACCATGCTGCTAGGTATGAAAGAAATCAGTTTTTTAAGAAGAATTCCCGCCCACTCTTAAACAGAGAATAAAAGGATAGACAGAAGATTTTGTGTGCAGCAGTACATCCTTCCTCTCCTCGGACTTCTTTGAACAGAAAAATAATTTAAAAAATTAAAAAAACGATAAATTTACGCAAAGTATACATTCATGGCATCCTTAAAAACTAGGATTTTAAAGCAATTGTAGTGTAGTGAACACAATGAGTGGATACAACTTACGAACGACTTATTATTTAAAGAACGCAACACTGTCATACTAATTGACACAGTCTCGAGAGAGGTCATAATAACTATGTACACAAAATCTGGGACAATTAGTTTGAAGGAAAGTAATTAGACAACAAGCATACACACAGGCACCACTGAAAATATGTACCTACTAATGAAGTATTCAAAGACAGTTAAAGCTACAACAAAAGCGTCGTGTCAGTCGCAGGAAAATGTACTGTCGTAAGAACGAGTGTGATACAAAAGCGTACAGGGGAATGAATAGCGGTCGTGGGTAGGAACGGCAGGCCTTTTATAGGCCTCATTTTGTAAACTCGGCATGGACTCTCATAAACCAAGTGAATGTATTCTTTCCCGTTCATTCAAGTTGTTGTTTCAAATTGCGATGCTTCCAGTAATTCGATGATTCCCTGCGAAACCCTACAAACACCCACACTACGATGAAGAAGACTACGAAAAATATCAACTAAAAGGCTGATAGCTAAGGGAGAATTTTCAATGATGATCCAGAAAGACAATTGGAGCAAAACTCGCAATATAAATAAATTTAATCAATTATTCCCTTTTCATAGTCCTCCAGTGGATTAAATCGCTTAAGAAATTAATGATTTAAAGCCGCGTGAGTTGAAGAAGTTCTTCAAATAATATGGATATAAAATACTCGTACCTTGATCAGTTCAACTTCTAAATAGTTTTATGAATTGAGCAATTGAGGACTGGCCCTCTAGTGAGCCAGCCACAATTATAATTATATTCATAGTTTAGCGGGCTACACGGCGACGCAGGCTACAGGATGAGCATTACTAATGAGGATTATTACTCCTACGGATCAAATAACGCCTGAAATTGTTTGTAAGAGCGGAATAAAACTGAACTTTGACCGTAAATCAGAAAAATTTAAAAACTAAACGATTTGAAAGGACGGGTAGAACGGTGTGCCTTTAGGCCTTCTGTGAACTTAGGATTTTTATAAACCTTTCATTACACACTTCTTCAAAACATAGTGCAAAAATATTTTCATCCAGTTCAAGCACTGTTTCGCCTCAGCCAATAAATGTTTCTCTTCCAAAAATGGGGAAAACATGCGTCAGCCATGGAGTAGATGAACTAAATTATATAATCTGCAGTGAATAAGTGAGTTCTAGTAATCGTATTAGGAAAACGACAAAAAGTTCTTCAAAATAGCTACATAAATATTTTCAGGTATAAAAATTGTGAATCAAACAACTTCAAATTTTCTGATAATTGAGCGGCTTCAAATACTATTTTTATACACAATGCCACGCCAAAGATCTACTGACCATTGTCTTGAGAATTATTTAGACAAAAAATATAAAACAAGCAAAAACTAATCAAAAGCTGGAAGCAAAGCAGGACTAAGCTAACAGTCATGCTTGTCTCATACCTAAACAGAAGCAAGCATGAAATCTGAGATCAACGAAAAAGAATCAGCCTGACACTGTAATGATGGAGTTGTGACTGAAAATGAAATAAATATTACTTTTTAACACCATCATCACAGCCAAACAGTCAACGCTAAACTCTTCAAAAATTATGCATGGAATGAAAAAAATTAAGAGTTTTTGATCGTACACCGCGATTTTGAAAATAGATAAAAGTATTGAAATAACTGTTGTTTTGATTTCAATTACCTACTGATCATGAGTACGCATAGCGAAAAATTTCAGTCGCTCAATCAACAACATAATTTACTACTAAAACGAAGATATAACTCAATTTTTCTCCAATAATACGTTTAATGTCAGTGCTAGAGCAAGCAGATACTCTGTTCTCCACTGGCAAGAATTACGAAAGAAAACTTCATTGGAATGTTTCGTATCACATCCTTGCAGTAAGAGAGAAATTTCTGCGAAGGGAAGGATGAGTCGATGCATGTTAACTATGAACAGGCTATACCTGCTAACGAACTATAAGATTATATAGAAAGTTTAGCACCTTTTAAGGTTTAAGGAAAGACTTTTAATCAATTATCGTCAACACTAATAACTTCCTCTACATGAAAATGGCCGCAACTTTTGCGTATGCAATCTATAGAAACTATCACCGGTGGCAGACAAACTGGTCTTAAACCTAGTTTGACACCAAGGCTTGTATATCTGTCCTCATCAGTGTTGGATAGGTCAAATTCATAGGTAATAATCTATCAATGTTCAACGATGTACCTTTAAGATATGATCAATCCTGCCGCATTAAAAAAACATGCGACTTTATTTATTTATTTTAAATTTAGCGCAGAAATATTTCCCAATCGAAAAATAAAATACAGCGAGAAAAGAGACGTGTGGCGTACCTTTCTCGAAAGAAAACTACCGCTATTCATGGACAATGAGAGCTTTTTGAACTTGAATCAACTGAGTTCTGTCGAAGTAATTTCAATAAATTGTCAACTTTTGATAAAAAACTGCAACCTGGAAGTGAAGAGAATTCGCACTTTCACCAAATTTCAGTTTCCCCTTCAATACCAGCTCGCGTTTTGGGTATGGTAGCAACAACTCGTGGTTTGGTATCGAAACCACCATTTCTACTCTTCAAATTAACCCCATTTCGACATTTGGCAGGAGTGTCTACTAACACTGACCCATTCGACTTCTTTTGATCTAACTTATGAGTAAGATCAGATCGTAATGCTTCTAGAGAAAGCAAACCATTCTGATTCTGGGCTGAGGGTGTTCGATACTGATTGCTACCAACAGGAAGTACGTCTAAGGATTGGAGAGAATTGTAACTAGAGTTACCATTGAGAAGAGACAGTTGCAAGGCACTTGTGCTTGAGTTTGGAGGAAAATTATCGACTCGAGAAGACAAGATTGGAGAGCCACTTTTGCTACATCGAGGTGGAGAAGACAGTACACGACTTATTACTCGATTACGATTATTTTTGTTACGTTTGATACTATTGTACATGCCATCGTGCCGGTTAAACGGACGTACTGGAAGTGCTTTAGACTCATTTTGAACTATGACACGAGGGCCGTGTAAAGGAATGTTGTTTATCATAGGACGATTGAAAGACGTTACGCTGCGTAAGGCTTTCTGCTGATCAGATACCCTGCCAAGAGTTAAATTAGAGGAAACTGGTCGAGAATTGGAACCAACAGCAGCTGACGAACCTTGTTCAGCTACAGTAGCTAAGCGATAGCTGTTATTACGTTGAAAATAAGAAGGAAGATCCTTGACATCATCCACATACTGACCAATACAATGATCTAACTTTGACCGCAAATGTGCATCGCCAGCCAAGACTGGATTTTGGTTATGACTAGAAATGCCATAGTCAGAGCCCTCTCGACATGCAAGATTGCTTGAGTGAGCAAGAGCATTGTCGGTGATCTGGACAGAATTGCAATTGAGAGTGTTAGAGGTCCGACGAGCATGAGCGAGAGCTGCAAAAACTTTGTCGGTTGTGAGAGGAAGACTAGCAGGCATTGGAACTTTGTCTACAGGAGCCTCAACGTCGGAGGAAGAGAGAGGAGTGTTGGGAATATCGTCGACGCAAGTGCCAGCTTTATAAGACTCCGAGCCTATAGAAATATTCAAAGAGTCATCCGAGTCTTTTGTAACGTTATGTTTATCAACGGTAGGACTCTTATTTTCGCTTCTATTCGCTCTTTTATGAAGCATAGGACTGCGAGATAACTTAATGATATTAGAGAGAAATGACTCGTTGCCCGAGGAGCTTTTATCTACAACTTTTGATTTGTCCATTTGTTTGCTAGACTCGATAGCAGATTTATGAGACTTCGGAGTTTTATTTTTGGGAGTCGATGGTCTTACAGGATTTTTGGATGAACGATTAGAACCCTTTTCTGGACAAATGTCCAAGCTGTTTGAGTTAGCACTTTTAACAAAACTTTCAGAATTACTGCAAAGATTTTTGTTTGTTTCGTCACAGTCAACCCCATTAACTTTAGGATTTCCTGCATCAACACCTCTACGGTCTAAGGAAGCACTCCGAGAATCCCTATTCTTGATGCTTATTTTAGGCCAGTCGTGACTCGATCGGTCGATGTTAGAAGAAGATGAGTTAAAAGATGCACTGACTATCATTGTTGACTCATTAGAGTTACTACTAACTACACTAGGGATTGAAGGATGAGGCACGGAAGTACCTGGAGTAGCTTGCAGCTGTTGTTGGCCTGGCTGCTGTAGAGCAAGTTGCTGCTGCTGCTGCAGCTGTTGCGGTGTAGAGGCGGCTGTGAAAGGAGAGTGCCGTGGGGAAGATGTGACAACTCCTTGAATGGGGGTGGGCGCTCGAGAAGTGGGTCCAGGTGTGCTGCTTGTCTGTTGTTGTTGCTGCTGCTGCTGCTGTTGGGCGAGAGATGCAGAATACAAACCTTGAGCACTGTGCGGGCGAGAAGGATACTGCGAGTTGTGCGAGACTTGCGACGGCTGCTGTTGCTGTTGCTGGAACTGCTGCTGCTGAATGGCACTCATCTGCTCACTAGCTTGCACATGGACATAAGCACCAGCCCTCTGGCTACGAGGGGACATCGGTGCTCCGGTGGAAGGAAGGATGACTCCCCCAGTAGCGCCACTTGAAGACCCCATTCCCTCGGGTGGCTGTCTGGGGTCGGCGGGAGGAGGAGGAGGAACTATGGGGGGGATTTGAGAAAGAGAATTGCTCTGAGGCATTGAAGGGAAAAGGTATGGATCTTGCCTTGTACCGTACATACCATGCTGTTGTTGCTGCAGTTGATATTGCTGCTGTTGCTGTATAATTTGCTGTTGTTGGTACTGCAGTTGCTGTTGCTGTTGTTGTTTTTGTAGCTGTAACTGTTTTTGCTGTTCTGCGAGTTGAAGTTGTTTTTGTTGTTCTATAACGAGCTGCTGTTGAGTTTGTTGCTGCTGTTGCAACAGACGCTGCTGCTGTTGCTCTTGCTTAAGCTTTGCTTCTTTACTATTTTGTTCTTTTTGGCCTTGCTTTGACTGCTTCTTGTCGCCAGATGTAGAACTTGAATTCTTAGGGAGAGTTTTTGACTGAAGGTACGCTTGTCTTTCCCTAAGCGCTTGAAGTTTTTGCTGCTGCTCCTGTTGCTGCCGCTGCAGCTCTAGACGGGTCTCGTGAAGCTGCTGTTGCAGCTCTTGATGTTGCTGCTTCAGAGCAGACTGCTGTTGCAGCACTTCTTGTTTACTCTGGTCAATTTGTTGCTGAACAGCACGCTGCAAGAGAAGTTCTTCTTGTCTGTGACGCTGCAACTTCTCCTCTTGATCCTGCCGCATCATCTGTTGCTGCTGCTGCTGTTGCAAGAGTTGTTGATGTTGTTGCTGCTGCTGTTGTTGCTGTTGCTGCATGAGTTGCTGTTGGATGTGCTGCTGGTGCTGTTGCAGGGCAGCAGCAGAACTGTTCACAGCATTAGTGACTTGTACAGGTAATTCTGGAATCGCAGGGGCACTCTCGACAGGAGGTGGCGGTAAAGGCATTTGTTGAATGCTGCTGATGCCTGGAGGAAGAGTCCCCCCAGAAGCAATTGAAGGTCCGGTAGAATGCAAGCTCCCATTGCCAGGGCGGCTGTCGTTAGCAGCTACAGACTTCTGGGACCGGGGAAGACTGTCAGAAGAATACACGACCTTACCCTCCGAGTCTAAAGTGACATGGGCACCCGCAGTGGCCTTCAGTCTCTTTCTTTCCAAAGAATTAGTAGGTGTAATGACTAGATTTTGTTTCACGCTTGGAGGAACAGCGCTGAATGGTTGGACTTCTTCAACGCCGGCGGCGTTTGGTATTTGCATCTGAGGTGGCAGCTGCTGTTGTAATTGAATTTGTTGCTGCTGATGTTGTAAAGTGTAGCGAGGAGAAGCTGTTGGAGCAGTAGCAGAAGCGTCTCCAACAGAGGGCTTGTAGGCCTCTACTTTCCGGGATGTAGAACTGTCAATTGAATCTTCCCTAGGAGGAGGGGGTGGAGGAACTTTATGTATACGAGGAGGTGGGGCGACAGGTGGCGGGGCGACACAAGCTGTTTGCGCGGCAGTGACCTCTTTTTGTGACAGCGAGGTGTTGGAAGCTGAAGTCACAGATACATGTCCATCGCCCGATAACCGACGGGTTAGGTCAGACTGTTTTATTGCAGATGGACGAACATTCACAGAGTAATCGACTGAAGTCGAGTGGAACAAAGTCTTCACAGGCCCTTTATTTTGTGAGGAAGCCTGTGAACCAGTAGGTGGGGTCTGTTGGGGCTCACTTTTTGGGGGAGTTTTGGAAGTCTCTATTCGAGGCACCTGCCGAACGCTGCCACAGCCAGCACCAACAGAGCCTCCTTGGAAGAGCATGGCTTTTGCAGCCACCGACCCTAGCGCAGGGTCATCACCTCCGCTTGAGTTGCCTGAATTCTTCGACCCAGAGGCAGAGCGAACACTTTCATCATCACTGATGGGAGGGGTGATGACGCACATGGATGGAATGCCGCTCGCATTAATGGCTGTTTTTGACCTAAAACTATCTTTACGTTCCAACTCTGCAGCAGCCACATCTACACAAGATGCAGTGGTTTGACGAGGACTAGTGGGTTCGGTGGCTGAGCTGGAAGTCTCTCGCCCACTGTCTGCAGTCTCCGACCCACTACTGGCCACCAGATCTTCCCTCGAAGACCCTGCAGAGCCATTAACGTGTATCACAGTAATAATACTTTCTCTGTTACTTGCTGAGCTGCTTTTTCGGTCTAAAGAACTAACCCTCTGTGGGGGTTTCGGAGGAGTTTTCTTCTCGGGGTTTCTCATGATGACTGTACCGAGACTAGCTGCTGAACTGTTGCTGATGCTACCGGCAATGCTACCAGAGGCACTCCGGCTTCCACCTCCACCAGGAGTCTCAGAATCACTTGCGCTGGTAGCCAGTTTGGTGTCTTCGTAGCTACAAGTACTCCTCAGACCACTGTCAATATGGAAAGAGGTGTAGTAGCCCTCTGTGTCACAAGAGTAGGCAGAGCTCGTGTCGTCATCAAAGAAAGGGATGTCCTGGATGTCTTGTGTGGGTGTCAGGGTACCATCACTTGTGAACGAAGAGCTCGAAGGTAGGTCATCGGTTGTGCAAGATTGCGTGCGCTGTGCGCTGGAAGGAGACGATTGGGGAGCTGTAGATCTGGAATACGAAAATCAGCAATAAATGAAAAACTGTAAAATGCGAATGCGAAAATTGCCATACAAAAGTTCAGGGGCTATAGGGCTTGAACTACGACAATTAACGCGAAAAGTATGTTTATTTTGAAATACCCGTGTACACATCATAATACAACTACCTCCTTGATTAAGAAAGTATCATGCATGGATAGAACTCCGTTATACATCACTACAACGACATTCGAACATCAATCAAGGTTCAAGAGTAGTTACATTAGTAGAATGTTCAATCTGAGTGTTAGTAACATTTAACATGCACAACAGTACTTAGTTCTTCTTCATTGCTGTTTTTAGCATTGAAAAAAAAACTCAAATATCTTGTGTTAATACACAAAAGTGATAGATGAAGACAAATTTTCGTAACAACGCACAATTAGGAGAAAATTAATTGAGAACGACGAAGGCGATTTTAGAAGTTTTTCTCAGAGCAAATACAGCATTGCAAGCTAACAAACACTGGTTAATGAATATTTATACGAAGTTCTTAGTAGTTCTTGACGAACATAGACGCAGTTCGAACAAGATCAAGTGCAAAATAAAAACGCATAGAACAAAGTGAAATGCTCCAAAAACTCACGGAAGTTTTCAAAAAATTCACACATTGGCGGGAAACTGGACCCAGTTCAGGTTATCAGAAGCTTCTTATCATAATTGACTGCAAGGAGTCGGAACCAATAGTTTAAAAAGTAAAAAATGGACATGTAAGCCAAAACACATGTCCATCGAGCATGTAAAACAAGTCACGTATAAATATCAACTGATTGAGTTGGAACATTCAAATGCATGAATGACTATTTGTAAAAGCAGAGTTCATTGAATTATTGATTTCGCTCAATTTAGGCGACCATCAGAGTCGACTCAAATGAGATATTTACTACTCGGAGATGATAAATCATTTGGCACAGTTTGTTTTTAGGACTAATACATGTAGAGCTTCCAATGGACAAACGTGAAGTGAGAAGAATGAAAAACAAAAGACGAACTAATGAAAGAGGTAGATTTTGATAGTTGAAATTGGTATCTCATAACCCCAAAATTGTCACATTACAATTGGATCTGGTGGGTATATCTATAAATAGTAGGAATGCTAAGTAGAATAATTTCAGAATTGAATTTTCTCTCGTAGAATGGACACTCAAAATGAGAGGTAAAACAAGTGTGAATGTACAATCCATAAATTTCGTAAAGAAAGGGGGACTTTCACCGGTGGTTCTTGATAGGAATACTGTATGGGTGAAACACATATACACACACACAGTAAATCCTCGTTATACGGTGCATTTGGATTCCTGAAAACCTTACAGCAAATCGAAATTACCGTAAACCAAACCCATTATAACTTGTACTAATAGGATATGTGTTTTAGCACGTCGAAAGACATAAAAATACGGTATCAGACATAAAAATTGCCACCGTAACTGTGAATTTACAGGATAAAAAATTACCGTATACCGAGGACTTGCTGATATAATGCATTCTTTCGTGGCATTGAAGACTCATCGACTGAGGTTCATGAGAACCATCACAGTACTCACTCAGACGGCTGAACCGACGCTGGAGATTCGTTCCCTGAGGGAGTCAGAGAGCGAGAAGTGTTGCCTCCATCTCCCACTTGTCCTTGGGCTCGAACTGCAGCAGCTGAAGTATTTCTAGGTGCTGACGAGTCACTGCTGCTGCTGCTGCTGCTGCTGCTGCTGCTGTTGCTGGGCGAGTCACTCGAATTTTGGTAGTCGGGTTTGGTGGAATCGGCTGGTTCATCGAATTTTCTGCTCGCGCTCTTTAAGTCTTCTTTTAGTCGGTGATGGCTCGATGTCTCGGTTCTTTCACTTACAGTCGAATGCTTCGAGTTGTCATTACGTTCGTAGATTGCAAGGTTTGATGGTATTAAAGAATTTCCATTGTCATCGTTCGCAGAACGAGCAACGTCGTCTTCATAAATCCTCCTGTTTTTTCCAGCGATCAGGCTGATACCAAGAGAATCAAGTTCGTCGGTATCGAGGCAATCTGACTCAAAATTTCTGTACGACCAATCTGCAGTTTCATCAAAAGTTTGCTGCAGTGACTGGTTGACAAGGTCCTCGCAAATATTACGGTTTTGAACGTCAAGATCCAATGATGTACGCGCGCTCGAAGATGCGGACCAATTTCCAGAAGAAGATCGAGCACCTTCCTCCCTTAATACACGATCCTCGTCTCTGAAATGAATTATCTCGAATTATAAGTCAACTCACTGTTCAGTTGATATTTTCTAAAATTTGAGATCAACAACCGCTTACAAGCACAAAAATGCTCGCCATTGTGAAACAATAAAAATTGGGTTTCAGACACCGTAAAACCGTAACATTTTAGTGTTGGTTAACTAAGCCCTGAACAGCTGCTAAAACGGAAACACACATATCTCACAGAAACAAAAATGTTAAGGTTAGAAGAAGAAGGAAACAGAAACAAAGATACTCGTACCAGATCAGTAGAACAGTACTCCAACCTCTCTAATGTGAGAAACAGCAAATGTGAGAAAGAAGAGATAAGGTTTACGTACTAAACCCACACCAGACTCTCGTAAAAACCACAACTGATTCATACGAAAAATACTACCACGAGTATCTACCCCCAAGAAACACACTACAAGTAAACCTCCTAGTGTGGAGTTCACGAATTTAATCGGCTTCTGCCCTCTACGGTTTTTCTGTCCAACATGTCATTGAAATCGTGTGTTAGTAACATATTTAACTTGACTCGTAATCCGTTTTGAATTCGAAAACTTAATTGCAGTTTATGATTTCAATCAACATGGACTTCTTGATGATAAATCTACTGGAATACATCGCTGTATAGCAGTGAAATGCAAGCTACTATATCCAATAAGTCTAAAGACTGTAACCCAACATCCTGCAGAAATTTTAGTATAGGTCCGAGAAAAATTATCCACAGGTTTTCAGTTGGATTGAATTCATGTGGAATTTTACACATTCCTAGGTATGATAGAAATATGCATTCATGAATAGCTTTACGCGTTTATAATATCGAGTCTGGTAGTCATTACGATACAAGTGCGTTGAGTCATTACAGCCATTGACGTGAAAAACGATTGTCTAACACATTCGTAAGTTTAACAAATGCGAAATAAAATTAGAAAATAACGAAAAAATTTATTTCCCTATTCGAAAGGTATGCATAATGTCATTTTTGTTTCATTTAGTTTTCGGCTGCCAACACTAACTAGATACTCTTTGAACCTCATTTTTCACTGTTTCACATCTATTAAAGCTATAAAAATAACACCATGTTGCCGCACCTCGTCCAAACAAATATTCTCTACTAACCTCAACTTGAGTCTTTGTAAATCAGCACTGCCGAGTCTACTTGGTCCCTGTACTGCGCTAACGCTACTGGAGCGTTGGTCAGATGCGGTTGATTGCTCTTGGTTTCGATCAGAGGAGTGAGAACAGGAAGGCGCGTAGTTGACAGCAGTATCTGGAGACGTGTGTGATGTTGCTGCCGCTATTCCTTCGTCGTCATTGACGTCGTCTCTGAAAAATTCAACACACGCATGAGATAAAAGGAAGTTTATGTTCGCTTAGACCCGTTTTTCTAACTGTTTTACATCAATCCCTGTCATCTCATACAAAATAGTCTGAAGAAAACGTATACTGAAGATTTGGTATCAAGAGTGAGGTGAATTTCAACCCAATATACATCACCGGGATAGATGTGTATCACCGAGAGTAATTACAACATACAACAGAGTAATTACACACATTTACTGATGGGTTTTTCAAATCAGACGCAGCTGAGGGTGGTCTGGAAAATAAGAAACAAGCCTTGGGAGATCCGTCATGCTCTAAATCTTGATTATTCTCCTGAAACTTTTCACAGGTCAGGTGTATTTCATTTCATCAATTTTATCGATTTTAGAGAATTTTGCCACACAGCTGAAGCATATAAACCACAGTTAGAAAAAAACAGTGATTACATTCAAAACAGAGACAAACACATGCGAATTCAGAAACAAGCTGGTCAGCAATTAGGCGATAACCTACTAAGAATGTATATTAGTTTTTTCAACTCCTTTAAGCGTAAACAAAATTGGATTTTGAATCGTCATAAATTGAAAAATTTTAACAAAAGTAATCATGCACGAACCCTAGAAAGATGAATTCATTTGGTACATAGACATTTTTTTCAAATTTATCAAACTTTTTTCACAATCTTGTGTAACCTAAATTTGTACGTGAATTCATGAACCAAACAAGCTTGGATTTAATGAAATAGAGTACAACAAAGGTTAATCAATTTCAATCAAAACTTTTTAAAGAAAAGTGGATTTTCAAGTGACACAAAAAAAATCAATTTCACGAACGCTAACAATACCTGAAGGTGTTGGCACGCTGAGGAAGACGACGGTGGGGAGTTAGAACATGCTGGGGAGGGGTGGGCAGAGCGACAGCCACACCAAGGATCTGGGGAAGGAAGGTGTGAGGGATACGAAATGAAGGGAAGGAAACACGGGACTGTACAGGCAGCGCGAAAGTGTGATACCGCTACAGGAGGAGAGGATTTGTGTTGTATGTAACCCAATGCATCCGTATGCGGGTATCGCGTATAAAATACGACCAAAACATTATCCTACGATAATAGGAAATGGGATTCCTATTATCATAAATACAGTTCGGTATGCGGGTATCATCGAAGGGATAGGGCCAAAATTAGGTATCTCTATCATTAAATCTGTTATCTACGTAGATCATACTGTATCTTGATTTCAGCTGAACACTCTCCTAGCCAAGTCATGTAAAGCGTATTCTAGCAACATTTCTTTACATCAGATAGGTAGCCGTTTTAGAAGCGAAATATACAAAAAGAAGTGTTCAGCCTTTATGTTCAAGAAATCTTTCTCATGCCTAACGATACAAAGCATCACACGCTCGTACAGCTTCCCATCGACAAATAAATGCGAGGGGTGTTATGCAGATGAGAAATTGAGGTCTATCATCTCAGACCTGCTCTTATTCCTACTGTCTCAGACCTGCCCTTATTCCTACTGTCTCAGACCTGCCCTTATTCCTACTGTCTCAGACCTGCCCTTATTCCTACTGTCTCAGACCTGCCCTTATTCCCACAGTCTCAGACCTGCCCTTATTCCCACAGTCTCAGACCTGCCCTTATTCCTACTGTCTCAGACCTACCCTTATTCCTACTGTCTCAGACCTGACATTCCTACTGTCTCAGACCTGACCTTATTCCTACTGTCCGAGACCAAGCTTTTTTCCTATAACTGTTGAGAATATTGACATTTATTGCGATAAATCGAGGCTCCATATGAGTGGCGTATCAAATTTCTTGAATCAGTACAATACACCGAGACAATACAATACACCGAAACCTACTAGGATTGAATTGAAAATCTGTAGAAGCTCAGTATACAGCGTCTGAAAAAATAGTTTGCGTGTGTAGCACTTGTTTGCTAAATTTCATCTTGGAGTTTATTTTAGTGAAATGTATTTACATGAAGTAATCCGTAAAGGTGTGAAATTGTTTGGGACTCAAAGCAGGGAGACAAACATGTATAGGCAAGCAGGAACTCAATTAATTAGGACTGTGTACATCAAAAATGTTCACACAAGTAATTACTGATTTATATTATTCACAACATAATTTACCAGAAGACTTCATTCAGTATTCAAGATATCTTAATCTCTTAAGGTATTAAGAGAATGTAACGGATAAAAGAAACACTAAATTAGGAGAGAAATAATAAGGAAGAAAAGTTTAGGTTTTAACGGAAACAGTTGGACGTGCGCACCAGGTACTACACAGCTCGTGCAGTTGATCTTTCTCATGCGAGTTCAAAAGCAAAAACACTGCAGCAAATGTAAATTCATACAGAATCACAAAAATTCTCAGGTCCACACGAGTCACAGATTTTATAACAATGTTGCCAACAGTCACTGCTTAGTAGAGCGTTCTTCAAGCCGACATGAAGTATAGAGTTTATCACAATATTGCGAACAGTCATTGTTGAATCGCGAGTTCAGTCCGTGATAGGAGATATTTTCTGAGTTTGTAATGCGGACACTCCTCGTCTGCAAATCAAGTCAGAGATACACCCCAAGTAAATGGAAGAGATACATCCCAGCAAATTGTGTAGGCTTTAAGAAAATTCAACATAATTCTGATGATACAAACAGGCAAACGTGTGAATTAAGACAAATGGAACAAATGTACAACATACAACAACACACGCATCGGGAAAAACGTATCGCATGTGTTTTTTCGAGTCTGCCCACATATTTATGATAAAAGAACAAAACCTACCAAACCAGGCACACACAATGAGTGCAAATGCTACTCACACACCAATTGTACTAGCACTGAGCGAGCGAAGACGTACTAGTGTTGCACCAACATGAAGCAACCAAAAAAGTTAGAACTTACCAAAGCCCTAGACGTACTAGAATAACCAAACCAACATACAAAATGGATGCGGATACAAATGTGTCCGTTCAATCTAACAGTACATGTGTCGGGTAGCAACTCGAATACCACTCCGTTATTTATTCTAGAAGTGAGAGAGAAAGAACATCTCTAGGACAGTTAGTAAACCAAATGTCTACGCCAAGGGCTCCTAACCTGAGGTACATTTGCTTATCTAAAGAGGTACATTTAATGCTAGTTTATAGTTCCTAAAAGTTAAAAGTTCTATCAAAAATTCAGTGGAATTTTATTTTTCTGCTTACCTTTCTATCATGAAAATTCAAGGGTACATGCTAATCTGTCGAAATACTGCAGGGTTGCAAGGTCAGAGGAAGGTTGGGGAAACCCTGGTCTAAACCAAGTAACAGCGCACCTGTGTGGGCTTTGGCAGTCTTCTGCACACGAAAGAACAATAATCTGAGGCCTCAGAGGCGTCAAATGAAGGGTCGAACGAAGGCCCGTCTGTTGAGTAGCAGCCCTCGGAGGGTGATGATGATGCACCCCTGCCACTTCTGCCCAACAAGAATTCGAGAAATATTCCTGAATGTTCTCATACTTTTTGAAAAAAATAAAATACGTAAAGCAATTTGGGAAGAATTTCTCGGTATTGAAACAACCGTAAGAATTTTTTTCAACAATTTACAGAAGAAATTCTCCATATGCACACAATTTGACAAAAAATTCTTGATACTTATAGCATGCAATTCATAGGAGAGGTTCGTAGTCACTGCAGAGGCAGGTCAAAAATACACGAGTTTTTCGATTTACAATGAGGGTTTTTAACATTTATAGCATATCTGCTGCAGTGCGCAACGAAACTTGAAAGAATACTGGTATATATGAATAATTATCGTTTTTCCCAACAACAGAATGATTGCATTGACCTAACGAATATACATTTTTAAATGAAAAAATAAAAAATGAATATTCAGAGTCCCACCGCTGGTTGCCCAGTGTTACTGTATTAATTAAAAGCAGGCAGATGCTTTCAACACTGTATTTTTAATGCAGGAAGCCTAGAAAGCCTAGGAAGCCTAGTCTTACCACATAAGACCACCACGGAACTAGCGCCAGACTTCATCTCCTTTACTTTTCTATCAGCCCCAAAGGACGTTCCAATCCCGTTGGTTAAGGGGAACACTGTAGTTCTCTTTGTTCAAGCGCCTTACCCAAATACTTTGGCAAAAGAGACGAAGATTGAATTAACACTAGTTAGACGATATAGATCTATTTTCGTAAGTTTTGCTAGCGTTTCCTAAACCTGCTGGGTATAAACAGTTCTTAAAGAACACGATAACCACCTACGGCATGACGGAATAGTGCAATCAGAACGGCAACTCACGAGGTAGATGGCTGAGGTTGGGCAGTGAGGTTCAGTCGAGTCGACTTGCGAGCCTTGCTGGTGAGGCTGGTGCACCTCACAACCCGGCCAGGTTGGTTGTCCTTGCTCGAATGCCCCACCAACCCAGCGACTTCACGTGTGTCGGAGATTGTGTTGCGCCGACGCACGTGTTTGCGTCGACGTCTACGTGAGCTGCCAACGCGGGTGCGCACAAACTCGACCTGCAACCACGTGTACACGTGAATTTTAAACCCGACTTCTGTACGCCCGAATGTTTTGACGACTAATTCACTTAAAAAGCGCGAACCTTTCTTACAATAATTGGTTCCATGGCGAATACGGAAGTACGTAATTTTCAATTCCGAATAAAAATTAAAAAAATAAGCCTAGTTTTCAAAAAAAATTACGAGGAAAAATGAGTTATGCATTAGGTTTTCACATTTCATGTCATCCATCAAGCTATTGATAATTGCACTGATAAACAAAAATCTTGTATATTTTAGCAACCAACACTTCTAAGAAATTTGAAACATGTTGAATGGAAATCTTTTGTCTATCACGCACTGTTTATGACATACACGACAACAACCGTTTGTATATGTTTAACATTGCATCAATACATACAACTCACACAGAGAAGGTGCACCTCAACACTTATTTCTACATTGAGTACTACATACATGGCTCTAGCGGAAGAACTAGAACACAAACACTGTTGACTACTAAAAGTAGTCACTAATGACTACTAACACTGATGACTACACTGATGACTACAGAACGAGTTAACGCATTAGACATAGTCAATGAAATTTCCAGTAACCATGACGGACAGCTTCTATCCAAATATCTTGTATCCTTACTGTAGAAGCTTCAAAATTTTGCAATGAAATCGACCTAGTGGTAGCCTCATTAATCTCATTTCGAAGCAGTGAATGCAACAATCAGAGGCATCTCCACCAGCTGACAGTGATGGTGGTGATGCTTAAGAACGCTAGAAAAAACCCATTGGAGCATGGAACCACATTCACCTAGAATCGCTCATAAAAACGTTGGTGAGCGAAAAAAGTTGATAAATAATTAATTATGAAGCTACCAGCAAAGACAGCGAGTCTTGACCCAACTGTCTTTGTGTTCATATCAAAAATAAACCTTGGATAATCAACGACGTGAGTCAAAATTTTTGTACGACAATCGCATGCAATTCAACTAAATTGTTGAACTCATTAATAGCTTTGAATAGTGACCGACGTACGTTGTAGTAAAGATGGGCTATTTCACAACATTTTTCATTCGGCATTTTTTTGCTAGCTATAAAAAGTGCAATACAAACACCTGGAACAATATTCTCAACCTTTTCACCAACGGCATACCTAGGATCACATTAAAATACACACCAGGATAACTTTCATTGAAAAAACCTTCAACATTACCAGAGTAAAATGTAACATGTTATAACCATAGACTACTATGATGTAAGTAGCAAGAGACTCGTAGTGTAAAATGTCAACGATTTACGAGTTCTTCCCAAAATTTCACAGTCCGCTAATGAAAAGCAACCGGTACGCTGGTAAAGGATCACTAATAGAGACTGACACACTGCACGTACCTCTACAAGCGTTGAACGCTGTTTCTGCATGCGGCGGTAACTGTTACCGGAGACATCGATGGGCACCACCGACGGAGGGTACTTGTTCGACAGAGCGAGACACAATTGTTCAGGCCGAGGCAATTTTCTTCGTAAAACAGGAGTAGTTCTTTGGTCATCCGGTCTGGCTGTCGCTTGGAGATGCTCTGGATGGTCGGTCGTGTCCGCTGGTGCAGAGTTGATTTCGTTGTCGGGCGCCGGTTGATCGGAATTAGAACTGGTCGGATCTTCCGAGGAGGAAGGAAGTGGAGGTGGTGCGGTTGCCGCTAAGAAGATGCGTGGTCGAGGTGGAACAGATGGAGAAACTGGGTGGAGGGTCAGTAGTTCCTGCTGATGGAGGCTCTCATCGTCAGAACACCAGTCTCGGAGGGCGTCGAAACTCGCAGGCTGAAACAAAATGCATCGAGTTAAGAGATAGTTTAAATTTGTGATTCACAGCCTAAAGAGAAAAGAAAATCTCAAACATTTTTCAATCGATTTTATTTACAACACAAGAAATAAATTAAACAAAATATATATGACATCACGATAAAAAGAAGACAAGCAAGTAAATGAGAAATCTACAAACAGGTATTGGTATTGGCAAAAATGTGAAAATTGTCAAAACTATAGTTTTGAACAAATAAATACAAAAATTCCGCAGAACTGTTAGAGAAAAGTGGCTTCTGGCACACCCTACGAGATAATACATTCTGCATAAAATAAAAATAATGGATTCTTGAGAAATCCCAGCGACATCCACTCTAGTGAACGAATATTTCAACAACAGTCCCGTGTTATTAAACCCAGAATAATTAATTTTCTTCGTACAAATCTAATTGCTCGCATACCTTCAAAATATTTACCAATTTGGCTTGCAAAGCAAAACTGCGTATGTTAGTACGCACGAATAAACGTACAAACCACGTGATCAATTTACTGCAAAAGTCCCAGTAGTTTTGTCGCTTCGTTGTCTCATCTTTACGCTCCTCCAGAAAAACTTCGTTGCGTACCTCTATCCAAAAAAGAGAGTCAAAACTTAAAATTGCTTTTGATCTTGGCAATCACAGGACTTGCGCGTGTAGCGTAAAAAGATCCTTTTTAAGATCCTCACGAAGTTCATCGTACCCAATATCCTTGATCCTTTGACATGTACCAAAAGCTTTAAGCAAAATGGAACGGACTTTTTGATGGCAGAGTAATGAAGAACTCGTTCTTAGACGATCAACGCATTGAAAAATGATTTAAGCAGTAAACGAAATATCAGGCCGATTGAAAGCTCAAAAACTGTCTAGGGATAAAAACGAAGTTCATTCGTAAATGCAGGAGCGTAGCCGTTACTCTTGCAACGAACAATTTATTATCAAGTCAAGTCTATCAAACTTCACGTCAGCATAATTTTCGAGGTTGTTTTCGCTCATAAGTCTTTCGCCGCGCCATAAAAAGGGCTAATACTAAACACTAAATACTCGTATTATCATGGTAAGAGCGCAGGATTACAACACATACTTTCAAGAGTGTAGCAACCCATTCATTAACGTTCGATTTTACTTCCATGTCCCACACACCAAGAAACCCACCGAAAATACTGAAAAAAAGAATCACCGCTAGGATCAATAGTTCAACATTTGGGCTCAGGCATGATTTGTAAACATTTAGCATAACGTAGAAAAATGTTCTTCACTTGAGTGAAGAAAGAGGAAAGCTTAACTTTAAGGCGGGCAACTAAAAATACATTACTTGGTTCTAATTAGTTTGTACTTATTGATTGCAATTTCATTTAACGCATCAATTTTACAGAAAAGTTTACCGCTGGACTTCCTCGAAGGCGTCAACAGCGGCAGTAGACTTCTAATAACAATAACATTTAGACAGAATAAATATAGTAACAGAAACGAGCCGTTTTGGTCCATTCTCGGGCAGCTGCCCAAGTTCCATGTCGTCTAGCGTAAAGACATCAATCACGCTCATGCATCTCAATCATACATAGATATTTCAATCACGTGCGTACATTTTAACCACTTACAAACATTTCAGTCACGTAAACATATTGCAAACGTACTTCACATACCCAGATATAAGACTGACACGGAATTGGTACATTACAGAATTGGGGGGAGTTTCTTTCCCACAATTTATCGAGACGATTTTTGAATGTGTTCACAGTGCCAGCAGAAACGATAACTCGACAACTACAATTCATAGTTACAAGAAGCGTGCAGGAGGCTTCCTGTGACGAGCGTTGCTCAGACTCCGTCATGATTTGCTGCACTCGCTTCCGAGGAGCCTAAGTCCCTTGCGTGTGCTGACGAAATTACAAAAATAAATGTCCCCTCTACTCAAGTAGTAGCAGTAGGCAGTAATAGTAGTGTAGGTTTACTAGGGTTTCAGTACTCACATTCTTAAGAAAACCTCAACATTCCTCGAAGTCAATTACTTAAGATGGAAGGAAGAACAAAGTACACAGCACATCCCTTCTCCGTGAGAATACTTTGTGCAATGAGAACCGTTGATGAGGAAAAAGATTATTAATTTTGAAGATTCTATTTGATAATTATTGATTATTTAACACATTCATTACATAGCAACCCAAGTGAAAGATATGTGCTTAGTAAAAGAAACATGTTACATATCTTTAGTAAATAAAAACCAAGAATATTAAAACCTGAGCAATATCACTCGACTTGAACTTGCAAGGACAGTGCAAGGCTAAAAATGCAACCCTACGCTGTTGAAATAATCGAGACAGATAGTACGCTTCTTACCCCCCAATTCGGTATTTAAATGACATTCAAGTTCAAACGGAGAATAAAAGCAACAAAAGAGGTTTTATTGATATGGAAGGGTTGTTTGAAGATGGTTTGTCCGTAGGGAGTTCCCTGTGAACCATTCCGGCACTTGTGTCTCCAGTCAACTTAGTTTCGATAATAATTTATTGTTTAAACACAGTTAATATAACACAAACTTATGTAATCACGCTCCCATTGAGTTTATCTATGAGCAAACCATTACATTGTTCAAGTATAAAGCGCTCCATATTTCTTTCGAAGCAGTCGAGCTCCTCTCGCTAGGAATACATACAAAATAAAATGGTATGACACATATCACTACTCCCCCTACCAAAGCGCTTGTTTAATTAAAATGAACACGAAACAAGGTTGGTAATTACGGAGTTTGTACTGAAGATATCTCCTGATAAACCCGACTAGCTAGAGGACGTGTTAATTAAGACTAACTCCGTTCAAAGCCTGATCCAATTAAGCTTCACGGGATGAACTCGTGTCTCAGAAGAGGTACGACACTCAATTTTTGCTGTTGAATAACTAATTCAAGCACATAATAACGCCATTTCCATCTCGTACGTTTTTAGTTAGAAGTTGCGCATGAGGGGAGACGTCGCAGTTCAGAGTCAGATTTACACAAACTTGTTCGTGAGTAAGAAACATGTATAAGGAGCGGTGGCCAGACAACGAGAGGAACTGCAGTTGGTTGCATGTGACGGCGAGGTCGAGTACTCGACAGCATGTAGGGGCCGTGCCTGTGTAACGGGACAGCTTCTCAGATCACCGAGCACGTGTGTGTGCATCAGTACCTTGAACAGCACCAGCATGATGTGTCATGCAGCATCAGACTAGGAGTACGTGTGTGTACGTCAGTGTCGTTTAAAATACCCGCATGAATACTGGTACACTCAAAGTCTTGCGTTACAGTATAGTACGTGGATGTACTTACGTTACCCATCAATGTACCGAAGGTGATTGACGGTATCTACGCAATACAGATCTATTGAAATTTCATTTTACAGTAAGTGTACACAATTAGGGCTCAGTTCGTAACCACTAGACGTCCTTCATCAAGCGCCTCTACGAGCCTCTACTTCGTCGCATCACATAGAGCCGCCGGGAGCATCATCACTGGTCATAGGATTGTGTATCTTTCAGGCCTCAATTATTATACGTTGGAATAATTAAGAGCGAGAATGTTGCTTCAAAAGCAACACTTGGTTTCAGATTACGTTTTTAATCATTAGATTGATGCAATAACTACTAGTATCATTATCAGACTTCCAATAGTCTAATGATCTAAAACCACAAAATCAGCGTAGTCCACAGTTGAACGTTCAAGCAGTATTCAAGATTTCAAATTGAACTAGAAATATTTCGCATTCGAGATCAAATGATAATCTTAAATGTGAGCAAATAGATGGACATGCTCAAAGGACATCCGTAACTCGTACCAACCTTATACAAAAATACGATCACCTGCAGAACATCGATAATAGAAAAGTCCTTCCACATGAAAAGAGAAATGTCCGATCATCCGAGCATGTCTACGAAGCAGTGCGTAAACGACCAGAATCTCTGCACTTGGTTCATTTTAACACAAGTTATGATCAATTCAGGGATGAATTTACGTCAAAGCTTCACGAGTTATAATCATGCTAGCCGTTCATCAGCTTCTCCATGACAAGTGTCCATCGGTTGGCTCGGCTCACTTGGTAAACTCGGCACTTTTGGCTGCTCGATTCAAAGATCAATGCACTCATTTACACGTAACAGATGACGAGCGTCAAGTAGCCATCAATAGAAGCTAACAGAAGAACATGGTTTCTCAACTGGTAACTTAAACAGAATAGCTTTCAAATGCCTACCTTCTCTCAACATAATCGTAGCACACTAACCATTAGATCACTTTTCTTTATAAAAAGACGTTCGAGTCACGCAACGTGTGTGCCTGTCTTTGCTATATGCAAGTATTTATGTAATGTGTGGTGCGTAATGTGATTGTATTAGCTTGATTGGCTTCGAGAAAGTTTGAATAGTTTTTTTTGAATACCTTGAGGAACAAATTCAAGAATTAAATACAGGCATATAGTAAGGTAGACACTAATATAAAATTTAGTAGTACGATATTTTATGAGAGATAAGCAAAAAAATACAACATGGTCTAATTTACAATCAAGTAAGCCAACAAGTCTTCCGCAACAAGCTTTGCTGACTCAGCGTTGGGTAGCTGTGGATTACCTCTGCGGACACTCACTGTCAGCGAACACTCTGGCCAGGGTGCACATTTTGTAATTGGGTATTGAAATAGGTTTGAGATAGAGGGTGCGGCAACGTAACTTCTTTTTTTCAAAGCAAATCACAGTTCAAAAAAAAGAAGTTATGTTGCCGCACCCTGTACATCTGGAACTAGTCACCGACAACGGACCATACTTACCAGGATTCGTTTAACAAAAGCCTCGACGTTGATTGTTCACTCCTTGCAAACTGTATCGCGAGTGGAGCACTTCACTAAATGCACGCGAAGTAAAACCCTTAACACGTTGACTCCGAAGTGGTACGTATGTGTACCACTTAGGTTAGGTTCTGTAATTTTTCAGATCCTCCAAGTGACTATGCGTACAAAGTGAAGATTTACACCGGCCAGGCAATCAGAGGCAACGTGTTAAAAAATACTTCAGTTTAGGTGAAGAAACCTTCAATCAAATTTCACTTCAACAGGAAAAGCTCAGCTTGGCGAGTTTAACAGAGATGATCACCGGAGAGAAACAATTCTGACTACAGTTTGTCCTCATTTTGAAGGAGGATATTTGACACAAAATTCTAGATATGAAATGCGCGAGTTTCTCGAGTCACTGACTTTACCTTTGTGCAAAAGACTGTAAACTTGAAAAGTTTCTTTCAAGAGAAACTGGTGGCTATTGACAACGTTTATGGTACTTGATAAAATTGTACACTACACTAGAGACCAGCTGACGGTAATTACAGACATGTACAGAACTACATAAAACCTGAAAAAAGAAAGCAAAGAACAATTACAACACACAACGTTTGCTATTCTGCACACAGAAGATAAAAACCATTTGTTTATCCTAATATTTGTGAAGAACATGTGCATTTTCAAAACATGCTGCACACATGGTACACTACGAAACATTTTTGGCAGGATGCTTGCATGTGACGCCACGAGAACCGAAAACTGCAGAACCCACGAGAAAAATTCATGTTCGCAGAACCCAAATTCTCCAAATTTCCACAATGGAAACGCAAGCTGAATAAAGTTGCGGGCCCAGATCCAAAAGTCGGCCTAAATCAAGATGAAGTGCAGAAGACTATTTCACTGCAGCCCAAAACACGAACCGCCGCGCCATTTCAAGTTCCTTTTAACTCTAGCCGTAAAATACCTTGGTAATTCAAGGCTTTATTTTACGGTTTCATGGGGCGTTCATCTCCTGGATTTGTGAAGAAATACCATACTTCGACATACATTTCTAATTTAGTCGAAGATCCGAAGATATAAACGTGACTTGCGCGCAAACGTCAGCGGAGATGAAGGAATATAAGTCAACAGAAAACGATTACTAATAACTCTTATACAACAGTTCGTATAAGAAATTCAAATTTTCCTGAGATAATAATTTTGTCTGAATTCGAATGTATCACGTAAGTTATTATTGCAAAATTCAAGAAGAATAGGTCGGTATAAAAACGTTGAGGGTTTTAGCCCAACAATATTCGTAGAAAATATGACAAAATATGTCTACATATTCACTACATAATTGCGAACGATTACAAGTAAATGAAAATATTGTACTTGAATGATTAGGCCCATTAATAGAAATACAAGTTCACACGAATCGAAGAGAATAACAGACGGAAATAGTGTAGGCGTATTAAAAAATAAATGAACAATAAGGTGGTTCTCATTTTTTCCACAAATTTAAAGGATCCCAGGGTTTTCAAGTGTTCGTTCTGAGTTAGAAAAACTATTATTGAATCGATCAGATTATATATTCGAACAGTATGGTTACTTCAAATATACATATAACGTGTGCGGATCTATATTCATATATATCTGAATATATATAGATATATATTTATATTCAAACATATACCCATACATACATTTGAATTGGCCAGCACTGTCGAAGACTAGAACAAATAAACGCGTTTTACAACACAAGTTAGTCCGCTTAAGAAACAAAGAGAAACATCGCCTATGAACAAGTCGAGGATAGACAATTTTGTTGCACAATTACTGAGAATTACTCGTGCAACATCTGCATCACCACACACTGCAGATTCCCTTGTCGTTCTGGCGTGACAAGACAAAGTAGAGCGGTATGAAGAATTCGTGTTTCATATAGGCTGTGTTTCTGTGCAATGTAAAGGCTGTAAGATCCTACGTACGAGTATGTATATTTGCATGTGTGTGTGTTTGTGTGTGTGTGTATGTGTTTGTGTGTGTGCATGTCTTTACGTGTGTGCATGTGTTTGTGTGTGTGCATGTCTTTACGTGTGTATGTCTTTACGTGTGCATGTCTTTACGTGTGCATGTCTTTACGTGTGCATGTCTTTACGTGTGTATGTCTTTACGTGTACATGTCTTTACGTGCGTATGTCTTTACGTGCGTATGTGTTTGTGTGTGTATGTGTGTGTGTATGCGGTGTGTACGGCACACACAACACAGGGTCTTCAATTATCCGAGTTTTCTAAAGATCTTTATTTTCTTTTGCAAGAGTTTGTTGACATTCATGTCAGGAAACTCACTACCCAGGCACGGCGTTAGTTCCTAGTCTCACCCATACTAGGATATCATCAGTATTAACATCATCCATAATGTTTCTTGACTTGTTAGTTGCAACTCATCTTGTAACAATTATTCCTCACTTTTTTTAATGACAAGCAACGGGGCTACGCAGTTTAATTTTATCTATTTATTAATGAATGAAACGTTTATTTGCGCGCGTGATATATTTTCAATCGTGTTAGAACTGCTCAATTTGTTGATATTTATTTAATTTCAACAAGATATTTGGATCTATTTCTGGTGAGCGTAAATTTGTGATCTTGCATTACTCTATTCCAGCAATACCAATGTGCTACATGATATTGATAAAGAAACACCAACGTGCTACATAATATTGATAAAGAAATACCAACGTGCTACATAATATTGATAAAGAAATACCAATGTGCTACATAATATTGATACAGAAATACCAACGTGCTACATAATATTGATACAGAAATACCAACGTGCTACATAATATTGATAAAGAAATCCCAATGTGCTACATAATATTGATAAAGAAATACCAACGTGCTACATAATATTGATAAAGAAATACCAACGTGCTACATAATATTGATACAGAAATACCAATGTGCTATATAATTTAATAAATAAATACAAACGTGCGATATAATATTGATAAAGAAACGTCAATTTGCTATATTCATCAATATTGCTACTAACGCATGGTCGTTCAGACAGTCGTGTTCTTGGCGTGTGTACGCCTGTATACAAATCTACAGGCCTATAGTTATTTTTCATACATTCAATAATGATGACTGAACGCACAACCTATGCAACACCAGTGCTGACACACTACCGTGCTTCATTTAGGAAGCAGCACTTTCAACTCCGTAAACTGCAAAGACGCGTAACTGGCGAAGACGCGTAACTGGCCAAGACGCGTAACTGGCCAAGACGCGTAACTGGCCAAGACGCGTAACTGGCCAAGACGCGTAACTGGCCAAGACGCGTAACTGGCCAAGACGCGTAACTGGCCAAGACGCGTAACTGGCCAAGACGCGTAACTGGCCAAGACGCGTAACTGGCCAAGACGCTAACATACTCCGCGATACGCGTCATTTTAGCACTTACACACGTCTACACATCTCCGCTGAAGAGAACATTTCTATAATATTTTAATCATAAAACTAAGAAAATTGCAACGCAAGTTATGTACGAATTCAACAGTAAACTGGTCACCGGAAGAACAAAAAACCAAATTTGTTGAAAATTAAATTATTCCCAGAAGTGATGGTTGTGGAAGAGGTTTATTTGTGCTTGGAGGTTTTTGAGTTGTCCGGGGCTGTAAAGAATAAAAACAAGGTCTCTCTCTCTCTCTCACTAACAAGTAAATGTTAAAAGAAGTTCATTAGGTAAACGCAGTACGCCCAACAGCAATTTGAATCTTCCCTCCAGAAGCAAATGTTCAATTTTGAATAGTTTCTGAATATGAGACAGTCATGTGAACACTCCATCTGTATACTCGAAATAAAATAAAAATTTGAAATGTTCTTTCAAAAAAATTATTAGCAAAAAATTTAACGATAAAACAGAAAAAACGGAAGCTCAAATACGATTTATAATAACGAGTAATGTCATTAAGATTAAATTGCCCCCCCCCCAGTTTTATTTTACGTGAACATCATGATTGACGATGAACAATAAGGAGTGTGAGCGAGAACACAAGAAGATTATCATATTAATTTAGGATAATGGAGGCACGAGAGAGAGAGAGAGAGAGCGAGAGCACAGCGCAGCTGCGGCCTGAACATCTGAACTTAAGGACACGTCATCTTTAAAGGCTCTGCCGATGGTGCAGGGTACATAGGAGCAAAGCACCTCACTCTCACGGACATCCCACAGCTCTACACACATTTCCTCAGGACAATCAACGATGCAAGTCTCAAAAAAATGTCCCCGAGAAAAGTTTCTTGCTGGTACACAGTCGTGAGCGCGTTGAAGACAGGAATAACACGCCGCAGATACAACAGGTTTCCTTGCAACGCTCACACAAAGCTAAACCCGTCGATGACCTTCGAGTTACGAAAATGTGATAGATAACGGCATGAAATTGCTAGACACGTGAAGTTTAAATGTTTTTATTCACAAATGCTTCGCGGAGAAAACAAATCTAATGATTCGAAAATCAAAACGGAGATAAATGTACCACACGTTAGCAAAGACACGATTCATCTTCGTGAGAAAAAGTTTCCAATATTTTCGACACGCTGGCCACGACTACGGACACCACTTCCACAAACGCGCAGCGATGTCATGAATTTATTATACAAGCGAAAAAATTAATTCATCCGCATAAACATGGGCATATTTGAGGGAATTGGCGGCACGGCGGAGCAGAGACCGTGGTGATCCGCGGACGACGGAATGAGGGAAACTAAAGAGAGGTGAGACCGGCAAGCTGCCGTAGCCAGGATACAGTCGGGCAGCGAAGGCTGCCCTCACTACACCTTGCTGACAGAGGGGAGATGGCATGCACCTCGGCAACTTCAAGCCTACATTGCAGGGAACAATTTTATTTAACACGTTGACTCCGAAGTGGTACGTATGTGTACCACTTAGGTTAGGTTCTGTAATTTTTTCAGATCCTTCTAGTGACTATGCGTACAAAGTGAAGTTTTACACCAATCAGGCAATCGGAGGCAACGTGTTATATGACTTAGCCCGTCCGTGGTCGCATTAATATACACAGTGTGCCCCTCGTGGTTATAAAAAAAATCAGGAAAAATGTTCTTTCCCCTCAAAATAATCAAAAAAACACCAAAGAAACAATGCAACATTTAAAATCAACATTTGAACATATTTTTAGAAAGCAGAAGCCTTATTTGAAGAACGCCAATTGACGTGAAAAACCAGTGGTAGTTAAATTCCACATCAATTGACGTGGCAAATAAAGAAGGGATTAACGTTAATAAATTAACATAACTTACACTTGCTTACTTGCTTGCTAGACCTCAGTAACTTCAAAGCCAAGCAGCAAGAAACGTCCAAGTGAAAAATAGAATCGTAACAATGTATGAAGCACTGAAGTTCAAACAAGCAGTCTCTCTTGAGCGAAGTTTTGAACTCCAGGGTTCCAACTTTCAGCGGAACAACTTAGTATGTATTTCAATCTTCGAACTATAAATCCATCGATTTATATTCAGAAAAAATTACATGCAAACCATAAAAGAATCAAATTTCCCGTCATCACCAAGAGTAAATACCAAAAAATTAAAAGAACGAGAGCTTTTATGAAACTTAAAATTTAGAAGTTTTGACATCCATTGAAACAGTCAAACAACATTTAATTTAAACATTCCACCGAGACGAGCATGAGCCAATATCATTTATTTAATTGAAATACACAAAACTATTAATACTGTATATCCCTGTCAATCATCCCGATGTTTCGTGTTCACTTCTAGGGAAATAATCAAAAGATCTTGGCTGATGTCACGTGCTCAGTTTCATGTCGAGTCAAAAAGTAATATAAAATAAAGAAGATCCAAAAAACAAGCTCTCCATGTTAAAGGTTTTGAATGCAGCGATACATAAGCTTAAGTTTCCTAAATGTTGGAGACGGACAGACAGTTCCATCAAGCAGGAGATCACACAGTTCCATCAGGCAGGAGATCACACAGTTCCATCAAGCAGGAGTCACGCATTTCCATCAAGCAGGAGACCACACAGTTCCATCAAGCAGGAGACCACACAGTTCCATCAAGCAGGAGTCACGCATTTCCATCAAGCAGGAG